>ONZH01029632.1:0-75721 GCA_900303285.1 Rhinella marina | reverse complement strand
GACAGGGACGCCTGGCAGCAGGGGCGTATTAAGAGTACCATGGGCCCCCACCCACTGTGTGCCATATCCATTGATCTATCCCTCTCTGTCAGTGTTTTACTTTTATGGAATCTGCGTATATATATATACTCACACACAAACACACACAGTATACAGTCCTCTGTAGTATATATATAGTATACTGTCCTCTGTAGTTTATATATACAGTGTACTGTCCTCTGTAGTATATATATACAGAATACTGTCCTCTGTAGTGTATATACAGTATACTGTCCTCTGTAGTGTATGTATACAGTCCTCTGTAGTGTATGTATACAGTCCTCTGTAGTATATATATACAGTATACTGTCCTCTGTAGTGTATGTATATATATACAGCAGGGAAAACAAGTATTTAGTCGCCACCAATTGTACAAGTTCTCCCACTTATAAAGATGAGGTCGGCCTGTAACTGACATCATAGGTAGACCTCAACTATGAGAGACAACATGAGAAATCCAGAAAATCACATTGTCTGATTGTTACAGAATTTATTTGCAAATTATGGTGGAAAATCAGTATTTGGTCTCCTACAAACAAGAAGATTTCTGTCTCTCACAGACCTGTAACTTCTTCTGTAAGAGGCTCCTCTGTCCTCCACTCCTCACCTGTAGTAATGGCTCCTGTTTGTTATGTCCACAACCTCAAACAGTCACACTCCAAACTCCACTATGGTACAATTACTAAAGTCTTCAGATCCAGGTGCAGGTTTGAAAACTGTAGAATATTTTTCGTGGGAAAACCCCTTTAAGTGTTAAACCTTAGAGGGTCACTACTATTAAAAAAACCCTCTTGATATGTCAGAGTCTTAGATTGGTGGGTGATCCCTAGAAGGAGGGGAGAGAAGCCTGTGCACCGCGCTCTCCGGCTGCTCGACGCGTCGTCCATAGAAGTTCATAGACCCGGCCTCACTCCGTCCTCTGTATTAAGTGGAGGGCGTCTGCTCAGAGCCGTAAACTCTTCATATGTCTCAGAAAACCTAGTGATCTTCTAATGTAGTAAATCTATTCCACACATCAGCAGAGGTCCGAGGCGGTGGTTATTAACGTGTACAATATGACTTCACAGGTGACCAGTGAGAAGCTGTGCTCGGCCCACCAGGAACTTCACTTCCAAGCCTCCACATATCTATGTCTTCTGCAAAGCGTCAGGAACCATATTTTCTTTCATGAAGAATATCATGGAAAAGGGGAACGTAGTGTTGAAGAAGTGGCCGGTCTTGTGGGCTTTAAGATACCACAGCAACCTGGAGGAAAGGGCTGGAAGGGCTGAATCGCTGGAACAATCCCCAATCATAATACTCATTAGGTGAATAAAGAATTCTTGTTGACATATCAATGGTTTGTTTTCATCTTTTTGTTACCCGTCTTATGGGTGCTGAGGTTCGTGGAGGCAGAATTCTGTCTGTTGTCTGGGCTGTGTGTATAAATGCAGGAGGAGGCACAGAAACGCAGGGTTAATGTCCAGTATAACTTCTGACATGTACATGAGATCACACATATCACATGTAGGTGGATAGTAGTTACCATAGCAACATATTAAGTAACTGATACAATGCATTACTAAAATGTAAAGAGTGAGCTATTGTAATCAGGCGGAGGTCACAGCTGAAGTCTCAGCAACTGTATCTTTAACAGATGGAGTTCCTCATTAGATGCAATGGGGAGAGGCTCCAATACAAAGCTGAAGAAGTTCTGCTCCCGGAATCCGGCGGATCCACCAGAAAGAATAGATGGCCGGTCTTTCATTTGGGAAGGAATTTTTTCATCCAAGTTTTCCTCCATTTCTTCTCATATCCTGAGTGCTCAGGAAAACGAGACGAGAGCCATAGCGCCCATCTGGCCAGGAGGGCCGCAAGGTCTCTAACATCCACCAGCTCCGTGATGTTGTCATAGAGGCGGAAGAAGATCCCAGTGGAACCTGAGAAGCTCCAGTGAACTTCATGCACAAGAGAGTTAAGGCAGTGCTGGAAAATAATGGTGGCCACAAAATACTGACACTTTGGGCACAATTGGGCCATTTTCACTTAGGGTGCACTCACTTTTGTTGCCAGCTGTCCAGATATTAATGACTGTGTGTTGAGTTATTTTGAGGACACTCTAAATTTACATTGTTATACAAGATGGACACTGACTACTTTATATAGTGTCAGATCTTTTATGTACCTAAATCTGAGACGCTGTAGTATCAGCCTGTGGACGTCTTATCTCTGCTCCTTCACCTCCTAAACAGTAATTCTAGCTCCGTTCTTACGTTACCGATAAGGATGTGGCTTAAATAAGTGTTTAGAGATAAGGTTTATTAGATGACGGCAGAAAGTGAAAGTACCAGTCACACAGTTAGAAAAACAGTTAAATGGCTTGTCTGGGTTCAGAGGTGAATCTGGACGTACCCCCATTTTCACCCCTTTGGCTCCCCTGACATGAGCAGCGGACACTTCAGCCCAGCGGTTTATGTGGTGACATCCCTGGCTCTGACGGGCGGACTTCAGTGCTGCCCGTTATTGTGGGTGACTTCCTAAGAAACCCTTTGCTTTGATGCTCATGTGGGGGGGGGGGCTGTTCGGGTGAAAATGTGGTATGTCCACGTTCAGCTCTGAACCCGGACAACTCCTTTAACCCTTTGTGAAAGAATAGCTCAATATTTTTTAATAAAGGCTAATTGAAAATGTGATTTTTAGCCAAAAATGAGTAAAATAAAATCATAAACAAAAATTACCTCCAAAGGTGCGCACAGCCTAAAAAACGACTCTTGTAGGCGAGTTTTCACATTCAGTTTTATGATACAGCGGATTCAGAACGTGGAGACGACTCGTTGTGGAAAACCTGTGATTTTTCAGTGAGTATTCCCATACAGAAAAAACCCGAAATCAGACAAATCTTACGGATTCTCTGGGGATTATTTTCTGTGCGGATATTGAGCTGCCAGCAGATTTCCAAGTTTGCAGTGCGTCAATTATGTTTGTGGTTTTAGCTGAGGATTTCATCCTTTTACCAAAACCGCAGCAAATCCACAATTAGAAATAGCGTTTTTTTATGGTGCGGAAATATTGCAGAAACTTGTGCCACAATCATCGTCAGGCGCCTCAGTCTTTTCACGCGCTTCATTTCTGATCTGTTTCTGGCTATTGAGGGCCCGGCTGTAATGTTCTTATTGTAACATCTTTAGAACAAGGATTTATGTAGGATATAGGAATAGTCGGGTGACCCCCACGGACATCACCGCTTCCACATTCTGAGTAGAAATCTGTACAGTCCGGTATTTTTTACCGGGCACCAAAAGGGTTTATTAGATTTTGGGAAACACTATAACTCCGCTCACCCCAGGTCCTTGGACCACCGACTTAAAGCATCACATTGGTGACTAAAATAACTTATGTACAGACGAGAGAGAAGCGGTTTTCGCGCTCGCTCACTCATTATTATTTTATAGGATATTTTATTGTAATTACTCTTGTAAACCAGTCACATTTTTACGCCGTCAAGACGATGGTTTTGCGATGATGTAAAATGTCCAGTTAGTCGCATTCCTTTCAGTTACTATTGGTCACAGGAAAGATGAGCGAATTTCATATGTTCGTGTTGTGGTATATACTGCGTTATCACAGACCGCAACGCAATTCTATGACGGAATGCATAACGGAATCCCTTTAGAGACATTCCGTCAGAATAGAAGTCTACGGCCTGCGTGACGGATCCGTCCAGCGGAGAGGACTCCAGCGTAACGTAAACCGGACGGATCCGTCCAGCGGAGAGGACTCCAGCGTAACGTAAACCGGACGGATCCGTCCAGCGGAGAGGACTCCAGCGTAACGTAAACCGGACGGATCCGTCCAGCGGAGAGGACTCCAGCGTAACGTAAACGGACGGATCCGTCCAGCGGAGAGGACTCCAGCGTAACGTAAACCGGACGGATCCGTCCAGCGGAGAGGACTCCAGCGTAACGTAAACCGGACGGATCCGTCCAGCGGAGAGGACTCCAGCGTAACGTAAACCGGACGGATCCGTCCAGCGGAGAGGACTCCAGCGTAACGTAAACCGGACGGATCCGTCCAGCGGAGAGGACTCCAGCGTAACGTAAACCGGACGGATCCGTCCAGCGGAGAGGACTCCAGCGTAACGTAAACCGGACGGATCCGTCCAGCGGAGAGGACTCCAGCGTAACGTAAACCGGACGGATCCGTCCAGCGGAGAGGACTCCAGCGTAACGTAAACCGGACGGATCCGTCCAGCGGAGAGGACTCCAGCGTAACGTAAACCGGACGGATCCGTCCAGCGGAGAGGACTCCAGCGTAACGTAAACCGGACGGATCCGTCCAGCGGAGAGGACTCCAGCGTAACGTAAACCGGACGGATCCGTCCAGCGGAGAGGACTCCAGCGTAACGTAAACCGGACGGATCCGTCCAGCGGAGAGGACTCCAGCGTAACGTAAACCGGACGGATCCGTCCAGCGGAGAGGACTCCAGCGTAACGTAAACCGGACGGATCCGTCCAGCGGAGAGGACTCCAGCGTAACGTAAACCGGACGGATCCGTCCAGCGGAGAGGACTCCAGCGTAACGTAAACCGGACGGATCCGTCCAGCGGAGAGGACTCCAGCGTAACGTAAACCGGACGGATCCGTCCAGCGGAGAGGACTCCAGCGTAACGTAAACCGGACGGATCCGTCCAGCGGAGAGGACTCCAGCGTAACGTAAACCGGACCCCGGGACGCGATAACCGGCGGTCCCAGCGGAGAGGACTCCAGCGTAACGTAAACCGGACGGATCCGTCCAGCGGAGAGGACTCCAGCGTAACGTAAACCGGACGGATCCGTCCAGCGGAGAGGACTCCAGCGTAACGTAAACCGGACGGATCCGTCCAGCGGAGAGGACTCCAGCGTAACGTAAACCGGACGGATCCGTCCAGCGGAGAGGACTCCAGCGTAACGTAAACCGGACGGATCCGTCCAGCGGAGAGGACTCCAGCGTAACGTAAACCGGACGGATCCGTCCAGCGGAGAGGACTCCAGCGTAACGTAAACCGGACGGATCCGTCCAGCGGAGAGGACTCCAGCGTAACGTAAACCGGACGGATCCGTCCAGCGGAGAGGACTCCAGCGTAACGTAAACCGGACGGATCCGTCCAGCGGAGAGGACTCCAGCGTAACGTAAACCGGACGGATCCGTCAGCGGAGAGGACTCCAGCGTAACGTAAACCGGACGGATCCGTCCAGCGGAGAGGACTCCAGCGTAACGTAAACCGGACGGATCCGTCCAGCGGAGAGGACTCCAGCGTAACGTAAACCGGACGGATCCGTCCAGCGGAGAGGACTCCAGCGTAACGTAAACCGGACGGATCCGTCCAGCGGAGAGGACTCCAGCGTAACGTAACGGACGGATCCGTCCAGCGGAGGACCCAGCGTAACGAACCGGACGGATCCGTCCAGCGGAGAGGACTCCAGCGTAACGTAAACCGGACGGATCCGTCCAGCGGAGAGGACTCCAGCGTAACGTAAACCGGACGGATCCGTCCAGCGGAGAGGACTCCAGCGTAACGTAAACCGGACGGATCCGTCCAGCGGAGAGGACTCCAGCGTAACGTAAACCGGACGGATCCGTCCAGCGGAGAGGACTCCAGCGTAACGTAAACCGGACGGATCCGTCCAGCGGAGAGGACTCCAGCGTAACGTAAACCGGACGGATCCGTCCAGCGGAGAGGACTCCAGCGTAACGTAAACCGGACGGATCCGTCCAGCGGAGAGGACTCCAGCGTAACGTAAACCGGACGGATCCGTCCAGCGGAGAGGACTCCAGCGTAACGTAAACCGGACGGATCCGTCCAGCGGAGAGGACTCCAGCGTAACGTAAACCGGACGGATCCGTCCAGCGGAGAGGACTCCAGCATAATGTTACCCAGACGGATCCGTCACGCAGGCTGCAGACTTCTATGATGACGGAATGTCTCTAAAGGGATTCCGTTATGCATTCCGTCATAGAATTGCGTTACGGTCCGTGATAACGCAGAATATACCACAACACGAACTTCAAAATACGAAATTCTCTCCTCCGTAGTCCCAGGGTTTGATCAAGACTTGAGGCCCATTTTGTCCATCATTTGTTCGTATACTGTCCATGCCATCGCTGCCATTAGAGTTCTGCGTAAAGCTCGAGGCATGCCTCCACGGAAAAATCCGGTCAATCCAAGATTCTAGAACAGAAGATTAAAAACGATACGTGTTATTTTTGCATTTTCAGGTAAAGTGTGAAACAGTCATTCATCCAGCAAATCAAAGCAATAGACAAGAATCATAGAATAAAGGAAAGTCCCCTGACGAAGCCGTCTGGACGAGTGGTTTATATGTTTAGTGTTATGGTTGGACGGAGGTTACACTATCTTACTGCTATGAGAGTAATGAGCTGCTGATACATTACTGTGGACCTTTGTCTGCCTTGATGTGGACAGAACTATTGTGGCCCTTTTCCGTGGTCCCTCACTTATGTCACCTTTGTTATGTGGACTCTTTCCTACAGTTTCATACTAATATAATGATGAGATAAAGGACTTTATACTTTAGGATTACTTTGGTTCTGTATGATTTGGGTATACATGTGGTTTTATCTTTATCCAAGGGGCCCTGATAGGTCGGTTTATATCTAATATATAAAGATGCGTGAATGTCCACTAAAGGAATCCGCACCGTCGCAGCTACAATCACGAAATCTGGCACACAGGTACATCAGGTGTCCGGGAAGGTTTTAGAACGGGTCTCGGCTCTCCAGGACGTACCGTTCCTGAGATATTCCCAAAAAGTGCATTAGCCAATAGAAGCCTGGTCACATGACCCTTATCAGCCAATTGAAGCTCGCAGGCAGTTGGTCTCCACACACCAGGTTTCTATAACAACCCAGCCAGTTCACTGCTGTAGGTGCAGCTTTAAAGGGGCAGAGCGCTGCGGATGACACTGTTAAAGGGATATTCCGGTTACCATAAATATAACTTATGTTTTAGACTAACTAATCATCAATCATTACCTGATATAATGTAAATTTCACATATTTACCGTTACTATGTTAATATGTAAATCATTTTTGTGCCTCTTTTCAGTGATACATGAGGCTTTACTTTCGTCATTTTTACACCTTAAAAGGAAAATAACAGTCAAAGTGCAACTAAAATGTCCCCTTTCCATAACAAATATCCCAGTTACCGGGGTAATAACGTTCCTGCAGGCTGTTGAGCCTTACTGAAGAGCTGATCTGGGTCTGCTAAGACCCAGCAACTCAAGCAGACATGCAATCTCCAATGATGATAAGATTACTGGGACCAAAGCAGGGAACGGCACTGAAAACTATCTTTATAAAATGTGCGCCTGTCTTCTCTTCTCCTGTCAGTGATCGCTGGCTACCAGCTTCTGCCGGATTATCTGTCAACTCTGCTCGGACTTTCAGGAACATCAGAGTGATGAGCTGACGGACAGGGCATTCAAAGTCTATGGGTGATCAGCAAGCATTTAAAAAAATAAAAGCAGAATTAAAGGGGTTTTCTGAGATATTTTTCTTAAACTGACGACCTATACTCTGGAAGGCTCATCAGTATCTGGTTCTGGGACCCCCACCAATCAGCTATTTGAGAAGGCATCGGAGCTCGCAGTCGCGGAGCGGCCTTCTTGTGTCTTTGCCTAGGTCATGTGACGTCACAGTCATCAGTCACATGGGCTAGGCACAGCTCAGCCCTGTTAAAGTGACTGGGGCTATGCTGCGATAGCTGGCACTGCCACTATACAATGTACGAGAGCTGAGAGATGCAGTGGAGCTACTCCGAGCACCGGTGCCTTCTCAAACAGCCGATCGGTGTACTGTGGGGTTGTTTTGGTGGCAAGCACAGTCCCATTAAGGGCTCGTGCAGAGGAGCGTGTGTCACTCTGAGTCTGCAGCTCCCGTCCTGACCTCCCAGCACTGATTTATGATGATATGTAACCCTTACAGCATTATGTCAGTGTCATCTAATACATTCCAGAACTGGAAGGGTTACATAGCATCACAAATCAATATAAAGGTGTGTAACCCCGTCAGTGCCGGGAGGTCAGGACGGGAGCTGCGCTGCGGACTCATCTGTAAGGGGTCTGATTTTCTAAAATCTGGTAGATGTGAAGCCCCTAACACCGCTTTATGTCAGAACAACGTTCTAACTGGTTCTTTTCAGTCTTCAAATTTCATCTTATGTTTCCTGAAACTGATCACCTGATAGATGTAGTACGCCGTCTGACCGGTCCAGCGATGCTTGTCGGGAGAAAGCTGCATATGTGTTTTAATGACATCAGCGGGCTGAGTAGTTGCAGATGCCAGGATACCAGCCACCACCCCACAAGAGAAATTTAGAAGAGGGTTGAACGTTGAGTCAAAGTTATCTGCAGAGAAATCAAAAAAACATGAAATTCGGGTTCACGATCTAACAAGAAAAAACAGTACAATCACTTCTACTGATTTTGATCATACCTGTGGTCATACCTGTGGTCATACCTGTGGTCATACCTGTGGTCATACATGTGATCATACCTGTGGTCATACATGTGGTCATACCTGTGGACATACCTGTGGTCAAACATGTGGTCATACCTGTGGTCATACCTGTGGTCATACCTGTGGTCATACATGTGGTCATACCTGTGGACATACCTGTGGTCAAACATGTGGTCATACCTGTGGTCATACATGTGGTCATACCTGTGGTCATACATGTGGTCATACCTGTGATCATACCTGTGGTCATACCTGTGGTCATACCTGTGATCATACATGTGGTCATACCTGTGGTCATACCTGTGGTCATACCTGTGGTCATACCTGTGGTCATACCTGTGATCATACCTGTGGTCATACATGTGGTCATACATTCATACATGTGGTCATACCTGTGGTCATACATGTGGTCATACATGTGGTCATACATGACGTCTCTATAGTCAATGCTACGTGTTATAGAGATGCAATAACTTTTCAATGTAAAGTATTGAGTGATCCATGTTTATTATACGTCTATTACATGTATGGCATTGTGCTCCCACAATTGTATGGGGCGGGCTTCTGTGGTGAGCCGAATCTGAAAGAGTAAAGGCGGAAGTGGCTGCAGCGCTCCCCAGTGTGACCACCACCTGGACAAGTCCGACTTCTGGCAGAAGAGGGCAGTGGAGCTCCACCACGGCAGTGAGCTTGGCCTACAGGAGGCAGGAGCGTCCTCTGATGTCATTCAGCAGCAGCTCAAGCGAGGAGGACTTCAGGTCCCTCATCTGAGGAACCCTTCTACTGGCTGTCAGTCTGGCTGATTTAAAGGACACCTCTGGAGGACCTATGGGAGCCACACCATGGACTGCACCTGACGGGTGAGAGCTAGTGGGCACTTTTTGTGATTGTTTTGTTTAGTTTGTATTGCCCCCGTTTGACTCTCACCCAGATGGACATGGCTGTTAGGACTCCCCCCATTCTGCAGAAATTTCCCAGTTGCACCTAAAAGTGCCTATTTTCCCTTTTCCCCCCTTCTCAGGTTATTTGGGAGCCCCCTTTGCAAAAAGGGTTCTCTATTTGCTGATATTCTCTATTATCCATGTGGATTACACGTTACCTGTTTGGATTACAAAATTACCTCACGTGGATTACAATTGAATTTTGGACTATGTGTTCTACTGTTTTATGCCAAGCAGCCACGAGGAGAGACTTATGTCTTTGCTGTATTTTAGCAATAATGTGTTTACAGGTTCAGCAACGTTCAAGCACTTTAGCCCATTGTGTGTATTCTTTTTCAGGTTCTGCAATGTGTCCTATTATGCCCTTAGCCGGATAGCTAGCACCGTACTTTTCTACCTCATATGCCTCTGAGGACTGTACGCCGTGGCCTAGCCTCGTGTGTATGATGCAATCGCGAGTCAATAGTACACTAAGGATTCGTCCGCACTTTGTACGCTAATGCTTATGTATTTCATACTTTTAACAAAACCGACTGTACATTCGTAATTTGTGTAGGAATGTTCGCAAAACAACGATTATCTTTTAATGCAAATCCAACCGAATAAATTTGTATTAAGAACGAATCTTGTCAGAAATTCGACGATTATTTGCCAAAGCTAATTTTGGATGATTCGCTCATCTGTAGTCTTTATGAAATTCGCTCTCCATAACTGTGACCTTCCTTTAATTCGGGCTATTTTCATAAGACCAGACTATGGGCTAATGGTGGACAAGGATGCCTGGCCCTGACTGTACTCCATCCATTAGGCATCCAGAGTTCTGACATGAACCTCCTTTACAGATAATTTACTGTTATTATCCACAGACGGGACTGTGAGGACTAGAGGACATGTTGCCGGAATCTGGTAGACTCTCAGATCTTAAAGTAAATACCAGCAAGTCATAACCGCTGAATATTTCACTCCCCAGTAACACAGCGGCTCAGCTGAAATCCTGGATGAAGGGACCTATTAACTATATGGGGATATAAATCCCAAGATTATTATGTCTCCTTGTTGGATCCAGTTATTGGACTTCTACAAACGTATGATCTCCCATTTCTATCTATCTACTATATACTATGCAGATGGCAGCAATATATTTCCCATGGCGGGGTAGGAGGCCTCATATATCCCATGGCGGGGTAGGAGGCCTCATATTTCCCATGGCGGGGTAGGAGGCCTCATATATCCCATGGCGGGGTAGGAGGCCTCATATATCCCATGGCGGGGTAGGGGGCCTCATATATCCCATGGCGGGGTAGGAGGCCTCATATATCCCATGGCGGGGTAGGAGGCCTCATATATCCCATGGCGGGGTAGGGGGCCTCATATATCCCATGGCGGGGTAGGGGGCCTCATATATCCCATGGCGGGGTAGGAGGCCTCATATATCCCATGGTATAAACGTGATGTTCGTATGTACTATCAAGCTATTCAACTATGGACTGGAAGAAGTGGTGCCAGGGAGACGACCTGATATCACCGCGCTCTTCGCACACAGTCCATAAACATCTATGGCTACCGGAAGGTCATCTCTTTACAGCAGAGCATTTGGACCCTCAGAGGTCTGTGAGAGACATGGCTCAGCTTTTATAACACTATATATAACTACCTTACTTGGCTCACCTCCTTCCTGACCTCATGAAGATTGCCTCAAATGCTTACCCAAAGGTCAGGCCTTCCATCACCCTGGCAGTAGATTACAAGCTTCATTGTGACTTTTGACAGTAAAATTATTTTTCTGGCAGACTCTGTAAGACACATCGACCCTCATTCATAGTCCAACACAGAATAATGTTCTGCTTGCTTTGCTAGGCCTTCTCCCTGACTGCTGCGGCACCTCCCCGACTGCTGCGGCATCTCCCTGACTGCTGCGGCACCTCCCTGACTGCTGCGGCATCTCCCTGACTGCTGCGGCATCTCCCTGACTGCTGCGGCATCTCCCTGACTGCTGCGGCATCTCCCTGACTGCTGCGGCACCTCCCGACTGCTGCGGCACCTCCCCGACTGCTGCGGCACCTCCCCGACTGCTGCGGCACCTTCTCGACTGCTGCGGCACCTCCCCGACTGCTGCGGCACCTCCCCGACTGCTGCGGCACCTCCCCGACTGCTGCGGCACCTTCTCGACTGCTGCGGCACCTCCCCGACTGCTGCGGCACCTCCCTGACTGCTGCGGCACCTCCCTGACTGCTGCGGCACCTCCCTAACTGCTGAGGCACCTCCCCGACTGCTGCGGCACCTCCCCGACTGCTGCAGCACCTCCCCGACTGCTGCGGCCCACACTGTTACGAACTGTTTCACTCCTCTTCATTGCAGTCACTCATATTCTGGGAAGCTGAAGACATTTTCACTTATTGAATTCATATTCAATCTCTACAATGACAACTTTGTGGCGGTGCGGAGGTTCACATCTGTCATCTGAATGTCTTAGTCCAGACAGAACTACAAACCATTCCTGTCAGTTTACTGTGAAGAAATAAAAAAACATCCACTTACAAGGCTGGGCGAACCTCTTGGCTTGTGTATAAAACATCAAGTATATCCCTGAAAAAGGAGCATCTCGTAGCAATGTGGCAGCAAGCCCGCTGAAGAGACCCGGAGTACCTTCAGTCCTGTATATGGTCCCCAGAGCTCGGAACACTCCACTATAAGAGTACTGACCACTCTGCAAGAAATATCAAAGGGATTCAGCCGAACCACAAGTGTATGGTGTCGTCTGATACTTCATGTGTTGTATACAGCGACATAATGTCAGGTATCAGTATAAGATTAGAACTTACATTGTATCCAGTCCTCTGTAATATACACCTGCCTCTCTTATCCTCTAATAAAGACCCTCCCAAATCCCGAGGACCCGGCCTAAATAAGCAAGCCGATCTTAGCCCTGGTATAAGCCCTTCTTCAAATAAGACTAAAGTCAGAGGACGAGGAGCGGGAAGAGCAAAAACACATGTACTTCCTTGTGATTACAGCGATAGGTATGAAAGCCGATAGTAATGAGACAAGTTATTAGTTATTTACCGTACTCCAGCCGGTCGGCATTCCCATAGCCGCTCCACTCATTTCTGTCGGAGGTTCAGAGACACCCATAGAAATCAATGGAGAAGCTGCATGCATGCCGTACCGGCCGTTCCATTCTATTCGGGGCGCTCCCACTGTTCTGGTGATCGTTGGGCCCCAGCAGTAGGACCTCCATCAGTCTAATAGTTATCCCAATCCTCACAACGCGATCACACAGAACAATTTATCGGGATGAGCCTCGTTATAAGCACATTACTAAGCATTAACCCCGGTGATACCACAGCTTACACCGGAATTCACAGCGGTGTTCACCAAACCCGTTCTAGAAGTCGGTTACTGCATTGTTACAGTGTAGACATGTCCTTAAAGGGGGTCCCACCATAGACATCACTAGGATATGCCCCCATTGTCTGATTGGTGCGGGCCCCACCTCTGGAGAACGGACGGACGGCTATTTTTTTGGAGGCCCCATTGAAATGAATGGAGAGCGGCTGCGCAGTGCATCCTCCGTTCTTGTTGTAGGTGCGCACCTATCAGACAATGGGGGCTTATCCCAGCGATGTCTATGATGGGACAACCCAACACTGTACGTGCCTTCTGGCCTCGTTAATATGGCAGGCAGTGTTGTCGGTCCCTCTGCTCTTATTACATCTGCTCAGTGGGTGCAAAACCACCACCAATCAGGAGCTTCGGGGCCCTATACCCTGCGGAGCCCCCGAAATGTAGCTCTGAGCAGACGGGATCCCTAAAAACATGTCTTTATTTATATCAAAATTATTAGATTATGTGAAACAAGCGCAGTATAGAATAAAGTGAAGGTGGGGGCTCCCAGTCCTTAAGAACACCCCAGGAAGACCCTACATGATGTAGATGGTAGTCAGGAGCAAAAAACTAAATAATCCCCTGAAACGGACAGAGCAGCTGGTAGAAAATGGGCGCCGCCGGTGCATTCTAAAGGGTCGTTCAGACGGCCGTATTATTGCGATGTATAGTGTAAGTGATGCTGAATCCGAATATGTAAGTTTTATCTTCATACTCATCTCCATCCCGACACTGCTCCCACAAACCTGCAGTAAAATGCACTCATTGGACTCTGGTGATCGCTCACATAATGGAGAGGACTCCGGTGATCGCTCACATAATGGAGAGGACTCCGGTGATCGCTCACATAATGGAGAGGACTCCGGAGATCGCTCACATAATGGAGAGGACTCCGGTGATCGCTCACATAATGGAGAGGACTCCGGTGATCGCTCACATAATGGAGAGGACTCCGGTGATCGCTCACATAATGGAGAGGACTCCGGAGATCGCTCACATAATGGAGAGGACTCCGGTGATCGCTCACATAATAGAGAGGACTCCGGTGATCGCTCACATAATGGAGAGGACTCCGGTGATCGCTCACATAATGGAGAGGACTCCGGTGATCGCTCACATAATGGAGAGGACTCTGGTGATCGCTCACATAATGGAGAGGACTCCGGTGATCGCTCACATAATGGAGAGGACTCCGGTGCTCGCTCACATAATGGAGAGGACTCCGGTGATCGCTCACATAATGGAGAGGACTCCGGTGATCGCTCACATAATGGAGAGGACTCCGGTGATCGCTCACATAATGGAGAGGACTCCGGTGATCGCTCACATAATGGAGAGGACTCCGGTGATCGCTCACATAATGGAGAGGACTCCGGAGATCGCTCACATAATGTAGAGGACTCCGGTGATCGCTCACATAATGGAGAGGACTCCGGTGATCGCTCACATAATGGAGAGGACTCCGGTGATCGCTGACATAATGGAGAGGACTCCACTCCGGTGATCGCTCACATAATGGAGAGGACTCCGGTGATCGCTCACATAATGGAGAGGACTCCGGTGATCGCTCACATAATGGAGAGGACTCCGGTGATCGCTCACATAATGGAGAGGACTCCGGTGATCGCTCACATAATGGAGAGGACTCCGGAGATCGCTCACATAAGGAGAGGACTCCGGTGATCGCTCACATAATGGAGAGGACTCCGGTGATCGCTCACATAATGGAGAGGACTCCGGTGATCGCTGACATAATGGAGAGGACTCCGGTGATCGCTCACATAATGGAGAGGACTCCGGTGATCGCTCACATAATGGAGAGGACTCCGGTGATCGCTCACATAATGGAGAGGACTCCGGTGATCGCTCACATAATGGAGAGGACTCCGGTGATCGCTCACATAATGGAGAGGACTCCGGTGATCGCTCACATAATGGAGAGGACTCCGGTGATCGCTCACATAATGGAGAGGACTCCGGTGATCGCTCACATAATGGAGAGGACTCCGGTGATCGCTCACATAATGGAGAGGACTCCGGTGATCGCTCACATAATGGAGAGGACTCCGGAGATCGCTCACATAATGGAGAGGACTCCGGTGATCGCTGACATAATGGAGAGGACTCCGGTGATCGCTGACATAATGGAGAGGACTCCGGTGATCGCTCACATAATGGAGAGGACTCCGGTGATCGCTCACATAATGGAGAGGACTCCGGTGATCGCTCACATAATGGAGAGGACTCCGGTGATCGCTCACATAATGGAGAGGACTCCGGTGATCGCTCACATAATGGAGAGGACTCCGGTGATCGCTCACATAATGGAGAGGACTCCGGTGATCGCTCACATAATGGAGAGGACTCCGGTGATCGCTCACATAATGGAGAGGACTCCGGTGATCGCTCACATAATGGAGAGGACTCCGGTGATCGCTCACATAATGGAGAGGACTCCGGTGATCGCTCACATAATGGAGAGGACTCCGGAGATCGCTCACATAATGGAGAGGACTCCGGTGATCCGCTCACATAATGGAGAGGACTCCGGTGATCGCTCACATAATGGAGAGGACTCCGGTGATCGCTGACATAATGGAGAGGACTCCGGTGATCGCTCACATAATGGAGAGGACTCCGGTGATCGCTCACATAATGGAGAGGACTCCGGTGATCGCTCACATAATGGAGAGGACTCCGGTGATCGCTCACATAATGGAGAGGACTCCGGTGATCGCTCACATAATGGAGAGGACTCCGGTGATCGCTCACATAATGGAGAGGACTCCGGTGATCGCTCACATAATGGAGAGGACTCCGGAGATCGCTCACATAATGGAGAGGACTCCGGTGATCGCTCACATAATGGAGAGGACTCCGGTGATCGCAATGGAGGACCGGATCCATAATGGAGAGGACTCCGGTGATCGCTGACATAATGGAGAGGACTCCGGTGATCGCTGACAATGGAGGATCCGGTGATCGCTGACATAATGGAGAGGACTCCGGTGATCGCTGACATAATGGAGAGGACTCCGGTGATCGCTCACATAATGGAGAGGACTCCGGTGATCGCTCACATAATGGAGAGGACTCCGGTGATCGCTCACATAATGGAGAGGACTCCGGTGATCGCTCACATAATGGAGAGGACTCCGGTGATCGCTCACATAATGGAGAGGACTCCGGTGATCGCTCACATAATGGAGAGGACTCCGGAGATCGCTCACATAATGGAGAGGACTCCGGTGATCGCTGACATAATGGAGAGGACTCCGGTGATCGCTCACATAATGGAGAGGACTCCGGTGATCGCTCACATAATGGAGAGGACTCCGGTGATCGCTCACATAATGGAGAGGACTCCGGTGATCGCTCACATAATGGAGAGGACTCCGGTGATCGCTCACATAATGGAGAGGACTCCGGTGATCGCTCACATAATGGAGAGGACTCCGGTGATCGCTCACATAATGGAGAGGACTCCGGTGATCGCTCACATAATGGAGAGGACTCCGGTGATCGCTCACATAATGGAGAGGACTCCGGAGATCGCTCACATAATGGAGAGGACTCCGGTGATCGCTCACATAATGGAGAGGACTCCGGTGATCGCTCACATAATGGAGAGGACTCCGGTGATCACTGACATAATGGAGAGGACTCCGGTGATCACTGACATAATGGAGAGGACTCCGGTGATCGCTCACATAATGGAGAGGACTCCGGTGATCGCTCACATAATGGAGAGGACTCCGGTGATCGCTCACATAATGGAGAGGACTCCGGTGATCGCTCACATAATGGAGAGGACTCCGGTGATCGCTCACATAATGGAGAGGACTCCGGTGATCGCTCACATAATGGAGAAGACTCCGGTGATCGCTCACATAATGGAGAGGACTCCGGTGATCGCTCACATAATGGAGAGGACTCCGGTGATCGCTCACATAATGGAGAGGACTCCGGAGATCGCTCACATAATGAAGAGGACTCCGGTGATCGCTCACATAATGGAGAGGACTCCGGTGATCGCTCACATAATGGAGAGGACTCCGGTGATCGCTGACATAATGGAGAGGACTCCGGTGATCGCTCACATAATGGAGAGGACTCCGGTGATCGCTCACATAATGGAGAGGACTCCGGTGATCGCTCACATAATGGAGAGGACTCCGGTGATCGCTCACATAATGGAGAGGACTCCGGTGATCGCTCACATAATGGAGAGGACTCCGGTGATCGCTCACACAATGGAGAGGACTCCGGTGCTCACTCACACAATGGAGAGGACTCCGGTGCTCACTCACATAATGGAGAGGACTCCGGTGATCGCTCACACAATGGAGAGGACTCCGGTGATCGCTCACATAATGGAGAGGACTCCGGTGATCGCTCACATAATGGAGAGGACTCCGGTGATCACTCACATAATGGAGAGGACTCCGGTGATCGCTCACATAATGGAGAGGACTCCGGTGATCACTCACATAATGGAGAGGACTCCGGAGATCGGTCACATAATGGAGAGGACTCCGGAGATCGGTCACATAATGGAGAGGACTCCGGAGATCGCTCACATAATGGAGAGGACTCCGGAGATCGCTCACATAATGGAGAGGACTCCGGTGATCGCTCACATAATGGAGAGGACTCCGGTGATCGCTCACACAATGGAGAGGACTCCGGAGATCGCTCACATGTTGGGGGTCTGATGCAGAGGTCTAATGTTTTTTATTTTCTTCCATATCCTATGTGTAGATTAAGGTCTGAAGCGTCTTATGGAGAAAACACTGTGATACTAACAAAAACACAAACATTTTTTTATTTGCATTAGTCATTGTTGACTGTAGATATTGATACTTGATGCCCAATGACCGGGCCGTGGAGATGTGACAGTGATTTGTGTTGGGAACTTCTTTGTGGATATTTTTTTTTTTTAATTAAAAGATTTTTTAAACTTTTTTTTACACTCTTTCCCATAAAAAGGTTAGAAAATGTTGTTTTTGTTTACAGAGTACCCTCCTCAGTTACAGCGGACATATGTCTACAGCCGCAGCTGCCCCCTAGGACTGGTCGTATGACTAATAGACACCGCCAGTGGCCGACACAAGCAAGAAAGTGCGTATTACAGTCCAGACGTACAGCACATATATTTACATCTACGTAGACTTACCTCATATCGAGTCTTTACTACTGTGAATGGATGCAAACAAATTCCTGCTACAGTCCTGGATCCTGCCCCCAAAAGGACTGACTCCAGAGGGCTGAGTTCCGGCTCAGATGAAACGTGTTGCTTCAGGAAATACAGCGTTCCGAAGTAAACACCGACCCCGGGAATGCAGCGCATGAAGGACTGTAAGGTAAGACATTCAGATGTACATTACACTGACACTCAGTCCTCTCAGTGCACTTACAGCCGGACTATGAAGATAACACTGACATATTCGGATTCAGCACCACTTACTTCGGAGATGACAGGCCTAGCACGAGTATAGGTCATCACTAGAAGATGGACAAGGGTCTGATTTCCCGGCACCCCCGCCGTGGTGCTCACCGGGGCTTTAGTTGAGAGCGGCGGCCTCCATGAACCTCACCGAGAACAGTGCCGTCCTTGAACCCCCCTTCATTTGAGGAGCTGATCAGTAGGGATGTCGGGGGGGTGACCCCCACCCATCTCATATTGATAACCTATATGTAAATCCCGGCAAACACCATTAAAGGGGAGTCTGTCAGCAGAAAATATGCCGATGAAGCAGCAATATAGTCTTGTAGGAGCAGCTCAGCAGTGATCTCCGCTCCGGAGAAGAAAGTCCTCCTAATCCACATGCAGTTAAAGGGAACCTGTCATCTCCGAAACCCCCCTGAACTAGAGTAAGCTTTGTATAGTGTAAGTGATGCTGAATCCGAATATATAAGTTTTATCTTCATACTCACTTCCATCCCGACACTGTGCTCCCACAAACCTGCAATAAAATGCACTCAGTGGACTCTTCTTTGAGTCCTCTCTATTATGTGAGCGATCACCGGAGTCCTCTCCATTATGTGAGCGATCACCGGAGTCCTCTCCATTATGGGAGCGATCACCGGAGTCCTCTCCATTATGGGAGCGATCACCGGAGTCCTCTCCATTATGGGAGCGATCACCGGAGTCCTCTCCATTATGGGAGCGATCACCGGAGTCCTCTCCATTATGGGAGCGATCACCGGAGTCCTCTCCATTATGTGAGCGATCACCGGAGTCCTCTCCGTTATGGGAGCGATCACCGGAGTCCTCTCCATTATGTGAGCGATCACCGGAGTCCTCTCCATTATGTGAGCGATCACCGGAGTCCTCTCCATTATGGGAGCGATCACCAGAGTCCTCTCCATTATGGGAGCGATCACCGGAGTCCTCTCCGTTATGGGAGCGATCACCGGAGCCTCCGTATGGAGCGATCACCGGTCCTCTCCATTATGGGAGCGATCACCGGAGTCCTCTCCATTATGGGAGCGATCACCAGAGTCCTCTCCATTATGGGAGCGATCACCAGAGTCCTCTCCATTATGGGAGCGATCACCAGAGTCCTCTCCATTATGGGAGCGATCACCAGAGTCCTCTCCATTATGGGAGCGATCACCGGAGTCCTCTCCATTATGGGAGCGATCACCGGAGTCCTCTCCATTATGGGAGCGATCACCGGAGTCCTCTCCATTATGGGAGCGATCACGGAGTCCTCTCCATTATGGGAGCGATCACCGGAGTCCTCTCCATTATGGGAGCGATCACCGGAGTCCTCTCCATTATGGGAGCGATCACCGGAGTCCTCTCCATTATGGGAGCGATCACCGGAGTCCTCCCCATTATGGGAGCGATCACCGGAGTCCTCCCCATTATGTGAGCGATCACCGGAGTCCTCTCCATTATGTGAGAGATCACCGGAGTCCTCTCCATTATGTGAGCGATCACCGGAGTCCTCTCCATTATGTGAGCGATCACCGGAGTCCTCTCCATTATGTGAGCGATCACCGGAGTCCTCTCCATTATGTGAGCGATCACCGGAGTCCTCTCCATTATGTGAGGGATCACCGGAGTCCTCTCCATTATGTGAGCGATCTCCGGAGTCCTCTCCATTATGTGAGCGATCTCCGGAGTCCTCTCCATTATGTGAGCGATCACCGGAGTCGTCCCCATTATGTGAGCGATCACCGGAGTCCTCTCCATTATGTGAGCGATCACCGGAGTCCTCTCCATTATGTGAGCGATCACCGGAGTCCCTCTCCATTATGTGAGCGATCTCCGGAGTCCTCTCCATTATGTGAGCGATCACCGGAGTCCTCTCCATTATGTGAGCGATCACCGGAGTCCTCTCCATTATGTGAGCGATCACCGGAGTCCTCTCCATTATGTGAGCGATCACCGGAGTCCTCCATTATGTGAGGATCACCGGAGTCCTCTCCATTATGTGAGCGATCACCGGAGTCCTCTCCATTATGTGAGCGATCACCGGAGTCCTCTCCATTATGTGAGCGATCACCGGAGTCCTCTCCATTATGTGAGCGATCACCGGAGTCCTCTCCATTATGTGAGCGATCACCGGAGTCCTCTCCATTATGTGAGCGATCTCCGGAGTCCTCTCCATTATGTGAGCGATCACCGGAGTCCTCTCCATTATGTGAGCGATCACCGGAGTCCTCTCCATTATGTGAGCGATCACCGGAGTCCTCTCCATTATGTGAGCGATCACCGGAGTCCTCTCCATTATGTGAGCGATCACGGAGTCCTCTCCATTATGTGAGCGATCACCGGAGTCCTCTCCATTATGTGAGATCCCGGTCCTCTCCATTATGTGAGCGATCACCGGAGTCCTCTCCATTATGTGAGCGATCACCGGAGTCCTCTCCATTATGTGAGCGATCACCGGAGTCCTCTCCATTATGTGAGTGATCACCGGAGTCCAGTGAGTGTATTTTACAGCCGGTTTGTGGGAGCACAGCGTCAGAATGGAAGTGAGTATGAAGATAAAACTTACATATTCGGATTCAGCATCACTTACACTATACACCGCTTACTCTAGTTCAGGGGGTGTTTCGGAGATGACAGGTTCCCTTTAACTGCATGTGGATTAGGAGGACTTTCTTCTCCGGAGCGGAGATCACTGCTGAGCTGCTCCTACAAGACTATATGGCTGCTTCAACTGCATATTTTCTGATGGATCTGATCATGCAGCGTTTTAGACTCCGCCTCCAAAACGGAATGGAGACTGAACTGAAGCAAAACTGATGCCTTCTGAACGGATCCTTTAACATTCAGAACGCATTAGGACAAAACTGATCAGTTCAGGACCGTTTGTGAGAGCCTGTGACGGATCTCACAAACACAAGTGTGAAAGAAGCCTTATATGACCCCCACTGATGTACACGTACGCCGCTGGGGCGATGCGGACACATGGCGCCCGCTTGCACGTGCGGCGGGCGTCATGGCCGGCAAGTCTCTGCTGTTTCTAACAGCAGAGACTTGTGGGTACTTACCGACATTGGCGGTTTCCTCTTTAGCAATTAGATGCCGTGATCACACAGCATCTAGTAGCGTAATGTGTAGGGAGCACTATGGGGGCATTGTAATGTGTAGGGAGTACTATGGGGGCATTGTAATGTGTAGGGAGCACTATGGGGGAATTGTAATGTGTAGGGAGCACTATGGGGGCATTGTAATGTGTAGGGAGCACTATAGGGGCATTGTAATGTGTAGGGAGCACTATGGGGGCATTGTAATGTGTAGGGAGAACTATGGGGGCATTGTAATGTGTAGGGAGAACTATGGGGGCATTGTAATGTGTAGGGGGCACTATGGGGGCATTGTAATGTGTAGGGGGCACTATGGGGGCATTGTAATGTGTAGGGGGCACTATGGGGGCATTGTAATGTGTAGGGAGAACTATGGGGGCATTGTAATGTGTAGGGGGCACTATGGGGGCATTGTAATGTGTAGGGGGCACTATGGGGGCATTGTAATGTGTAGGGGCACTATGGGGGCATTGTAATGTGTAGGGGGCACTATGGGGGCATTGTAATGTGTAGGGGGCACTATGGGGGCATTGTAATGTGTAGGGGGCACTATGGGGGCATTGTAATGTGTAGGGGCACTATGGGGGCATTGTAATGTGTAGGGAGCACTATGGGGGCATTGTAATGTGTAGGGGGCACTACGGGGGCATTGTAATGTGTAGGGAGCACTACGGGGGCATTGTAATGTGTAGGGAGCACTACGGGGGCATTGTAATGTGTAGGGAGCACTATGGGGGCATTGTGCTGTGTAGGGAGCACTATGGGGCATTGTACTGTGTAGGGAGCACTATGGGGGCATTGTAATGTGTAGGGGGCACTATGGGGGCATTGTAATGTGTAGGGAGCACTATGGGGGCATTGTAATGTGTAGGAGGCACTATGGGGGCATTGTAATGTGTAGGGAGCACTACGGGGGCATTGTAATGTGTAGGGAGCACTATGGGGGCATTGTAATGTGTAGGGAGCACTATGGGGACATTGTAATGTGTAGGGGGGCACTATGGGGGGCATTGTAATGTGTAGGGGGCACTATGGGGGCATTGTAATGTGTAGGGAGCACTATGGGGGCATTGTAATGTGTAGGGAGCACTATGGGGACATTGTAATGTGTAGGGGGCACTATGGGGGCATTGTAATGTGTAGGGGGCACTATGGGGGCATTGTACTGTGTAGGGAGCACTATGGGGGCATTGTAATGTGTAGGGGGCACTATGGGGGCATTGTAATGTGTAGGGGGCACTACGGGGGCATTGTAATGTGTAGGAGGCACTACGGGGGCATTGTAATGTGTAGGGGGCATTGTAATGTGTAGGGAGCACTACGGGGGCATTGTAATGTGTAGGGAGCACTACGGGGGCATTGTAATGTGTAGGGAGCACTACGGGGGCATTGTAATGTGTAGGGAGCACTACGGGGGCATTGTAATGTGTAGGGGGCACTATGGGGGCATTGTAATGTGTAGGGAGCACTATGGGGGCATTGTAATGTGTTAGGGAGCACTATGGGGGCATTGTAATGTGTAGGGGGCACTATGGGGGCATTGTAATGTGTAGGGGGCACTATGGGGGCATTGTAATGTGTAGGGGGCACTATGGGGGCATTGTAATGTGTAGGGAGCACTATGGGGGGCATTGTAATGTGTAGGGAGCACTATAGGGGCATTGTAATGTGTAGGGAGAACTATGGGGGCATTGTAATGTGTAGGGGGCACTATGGGGGCATTGTAATGTGTAGGGGGCACTATGGGGGCATTGTAATGTGTAGGGAGCACTATGGGGGCAGTGTAATGTGTAGGCAGCACTATGGGGGCAGTGTAATGTGTAGGGAGCACTATGGGGGCAGTGTAATGTGTAGGGAGCACTATGGGGGCAGTGTAATGTGTAGGAGGCATTATGGGGGCATTGTAATGTGTAGGGAGCACTATGGGGGCATTGTAATGTGTAGGGGGCACTATGGGGCATTGTAATGTGTAGGGGGCACTATGGGGGGGCATTGTAATGTGTAGGGGGCACTATGGGGGCAGTGTAATGTGTAGGGGCACTATGGGGCATTGTAATGTGTAGGGGGCACTATGGGGGCATTGTACTGTGTAGGGAGCACTATGGGGGGCATTGTAATGTGTAGGGGGCACTATGGGGGCAGTGTAATGTTGTAGGGGGCACTATGGGGCAGTGTAATGTGTAGGGGGCACTATGGGGGCAGTGTAATGTGTAGGGGGCACTATGGGGGCAGTGTAATGTGTAGGAGGCACTATGGGGGCATTGTAATGTGTAGGGAGCACTATGGGGGCATTGTAATGTGTAGGGAGAACATGGGGGCATTGTAATGTGTAGGGGGCACTATGGGGGCATTGTATGTGTAGGGGGCACTATGGGGCATTGTAATGTGTAGGAGGCACTATGGGGGCATTGTAATGTGTAGGGAGCACTACGGCGGGCATTTGTAATGTGTAGGGAGCACTACGGGGCATTGTAATGTGTAGGGAGCACTATGGGGGCATTGAATGTGTAGGGAGCACTATGGGGCATTGTAATGTGTAGGGGGCACTATGGGGCATAATGGTAGGGCATGGGGTGTAAGGTAGGGCACTATGGGGGCATTGTAATGTGTAGGGGGCACTATGGGGCATTGTAATGTGTAGGGGGCACTATGGGGGCATTGTAATGTGTAGGGGGCACTATGGGGGCATTGTAATGTGTAGGGAGCACTATGGGGGCATTGTAATGTGTAGGGGGCACTATGGGGGCATTGTAATGTGTAGGGGGCACTATGGGGGCATTGTAATGTGTAGGGGGCACTATGGGGGCATTGTAATGTGTAGGGGCACTATGGGGGCATTGTAATGTGTAGGGGGCACGTATGGGGGCATTGTTAATGTGTAGGGAGCACTATGGGGGCATTGTAATGTTGTAGGGGGCACTATGGCGGGCATTGTAATGTGTAGGGGGCACTATGGGGGCATTGTAATGTGTAGGAGGCACTATGGGGGCATTGTAATGTGTAGGGAGCACTACGGGGGGGCATTGTAAATGTGTAGGGGGCACTATGGGGGCATTGTAATGTGTAGGGAGCACTATGGGGGGCATTGTAATGTGTAGGGAGCACTATGGGGGCATTGTAATGTGTAGGAGGCACTATGGGGGCATTGTAATGTGTAGGGGGCACTATGGGGGCATTGTAATGTGTAGGGAGCACTATGGGGGCATTGTAATGTGTAGGAGGCACTATGGGGGCATTGTAATGTGTAGGAGGCACTATGGGGGCATTGTAATGTGTAGGGAGGGGCACAAAGCAAATGGTTCTAACAGCGAAGGCTATGGTTCCTTTATACAAGAAGCAAACATTGGCGCCACCAATTCTCCAGTGGATACACAGGGTAGGACAGGAGTTAGATCACCAGGTGTCATGGCGTACTGTCTCCACACAGGGTCACCTCCAACCCTTTCTATCCATGACTCGAATAGGTCCACGGCCTGAGAAGTTGTGAGGCTCTGTCTGCGCGTTCCCTGCTGGACGTTACGATGTGTGTCACCTCAGAGAGATGATTTGCTGTTTATTTCTCTCATACGGCGTCAAAGATACTGTTTTCGGACGTGGTTTACAATCTTGTGCCCGCGACAGTTCTGTTCGTTTGTCGAATACTCGGGTCATTCGCTCTGAGCGTTCCCCGGGGACTGTGGAGCAGAGCGGTGACATCGTCCACACCAGTCCTTCCAGTATAGAGTTATGGACGTACACGACCGCCTCATACGCTCTTTGTACTATCTTTATTGAAAAACCATCTGAGGGGTTAACTGCGGCGTATGGGAGATCATACAGGACGGGTGCCGGCTACGTGATTACAGGCCGGCCCGCTCCTGTACTTTTATTAAACCTAGTTCTCATCATTGGTGGCACAGTGTGCCCTCCCCTCCTCCGCCCCTCTTGTTGGTGGCACAGTGTGCCCTCCCCCGCCCCTCTTGTTGGTGGCGCAGTGTGCCCTCCCCCTCCTCCGCCCCTCTTGTTGGTGGCGCAGTGTGCCCTCCCCTCCTCCGCCCCTCTGATTGGCAGCAGCAGCACAGGGGGGAGGGAGAGCTTCCTTCTCTCCTGTGCTGCTGAGGGAACACAGATGGTGCTGACAGCGGGGGGCTCCATGTTCTCTGATCCTAGGATGTCCAGCTTAGTATCGGTAAATGCCAGATCTAAGAAGTCGTCACCATTTCCAGATTCTGCGTCACACTGGCGACCACTTTGTTCGCCCTCTGGAGCACTGACTGGTTGGGCACCTTTACAAAGTTTTTTTTTTTTTTTTTACACAACTTACAGCCTGGCCGAACGCACGGAGGTCCTCGTACTCAGGACTCTTTCACATAAACTATACGGATAGGCGTTCGCAGTGCGTTTAGTGAAACTCGCACCATTTTGCAAGCGAGTTCAGTCAGTTTTGTCCGAGACTGCGTCCAGGGTTTCAGTTTGTTCTGCGCGGGTGCGATGTGTTTTGATGCGTTTTTTTACTTGTGTGATAAAAATTGAAGGTTTACAAACAACCATCAACGAAAACCGCATCGCATCCGCGCCCACTTCTATGGCGCCAGGGCTGTTTAAGAAACGCAGAATACAGAACAGGCTGCGTGAAAGAAACCGCTCACGTGCACAGAGCCATTGGAATGAACGGGTCAGGATTCAGGGCGGGGGCGATGCCTTCACGTCACACATCGCACGCGCTCAGAACACTCGTGTGAATGAGGCCATAGGCTACTTTCAACACCTCCGGTTTGAAACTCCGGCGCGGCCGTTCAGCAGACAAGCGGAGGATCGGCCGGACACAAATGGGTTTTACGACAGTGATGAGCGACGCTCTGGATGCTGCACGTGTAGGAGCTTCGTTTACTCCAGAACCTTAGATTAATACCGTACAGATCTCCGTACAGCGGTAAAGTGTGTGGCTGCAACGAGCCAAAGTCAGTTATTCGCAAAGTTTTGCGTTACGTCGTTGAATAACTTCGGTGGTTGATTTTTAAAGTGAAAATTCAAAACCAAACCAAAGGTGCCAACTGGTTCCTGTGAGCGCCGAGGCCTTCTGCGCTTCCTAGGCCAGTGACGTCACGTTCATCATGTGAATGGGGCCGAGCTGAGACGCAATGTACGGAGCAGAGAGAAGGCTGCAGCCGGATCGGCAGGGGCCCCGGGGTGATGGACACCCACTGATCAGAAACTGATGCCCTATTCTGAGTACAGGCCATCACTATGAAAATGTCGCTAAACCCTTTTTACTGGAACCACTGCTGGGTTCTGGGTCCATCGCCGCCCCACCTGCTCTGAAGGACCTGGACGTCTTGACGCGGGCGACTTGTCACTGGTGCAGCAAGTTAATTATACCAATAAAGATTTGACGCCGCGATTACTTTGCGGAATGTGTGGATATTTTTGTTCAGTGACGCGGTGTTTGTGAGAAGGATAAGCGCTAAGGGGTCATTAAAGGGGTTGTCCACCAGGCTAATATTGATGACCTGTCCTCAGCATAAGTCATCAATATCAGCTCGGCGGGGGTCCGACACCCAACACCCCACCGATCAGCTGTACGGGGAGACGGCGCAGGCTATGTGCACGGCCGTCTCCCTTCTCCCTGTATGTCTATGGGACTTCAGCAGCAGGGAGACGGCACCCGGGTCGCTCTGGATCCCTGCATGGTCCCCCTTGAGGCTGGTCACCGTGACAACCTGCTATTGGCCGATCCCCCCCATCGCTGGAGACAAGCACTGTGACCTCTGACCTCTATGGCGCCCACATTACAGGACACTTACCGGGGACACACCTCGCCACAGTCCCAGGACGTTCTCATTGCGAATGACTGTGAGGAAAAGCTTTAACATTCCTACTCGGCTCCTGCAGAGAGGCAAAGAATGAATGTGGAGGCTGCAGCCATAGTGACGTCTCAGCATTTATTATTAACATATATAACAATAGGAAACTATTATAATCAGCCCCAGTTCACACCCGCAAGCTAGAAAAGTCTGCCTTTACCCTGTGGGAACCATCTGCTGCGTCTGTAACCGCGTTTTCACAAGATCTAATGGTTGGAATAGAAGAGTAGAGCAGGTGCCGCTGAGCGATCCGCACACGAACGCTTTGAACACCGGGTGTAAGTGCGACAGAGCCGTGACGCGGTTACTGGCCACCAGTGGATCTCCCGCCATCACCCCAGCGTTACACATTTCCTTCATGTGCAGGACATTACAAGATTCCCATCTCAACCGCTGCCATCTGACAAGCTGGAAAGCGGAACACGACACCAAACGTAAACCGAAAGGGTGGTGGTTAAACTCCATGCACCAAACGGGCCTTCTGATGTCACTGGGTCACATGATATTCTCTTGTCACGTGACTCTGAAGGGTTGGAAGCCGGAGCGCGCAGGCTGTGTACAGAGCTGGTCATGAATGGCTGCTGAGTGTGTGCAGGGGGAGGGGCCTGTGATATGGGGAGGGGGGCTGTGATATTGTGTGCAGGGGGAGGGGTCCTGTGATATGGGGGGGTGGGGCTGTGATATTGTGTGCAGGGGGAGGGGCCTGTGATATGGGGAGGAGGGGCCTGTGATATGGGGGGGGTTGGCGTGTAATATTTATTCATATATATATTTTCTACTGTACAAGTCAAAGTGAAAGTTGACGGTTTTACTGTTTTTAATAAAATACTGTTGAACCAAAAAGAATGTTTTCTTTCTATTTTTGTTCACTTCTCTATGTTTTTGTTACTTTGTTGTCATTCTTCTGTTTTCTAGGATCTTGTGGCTGTGCACAGACGTCTAGAATACGCAGTGATGAGCGCAGTCAGCTTCCGAAGCTTCATCTCAAGTCTCTTCATTGAAAACTTCGGAATAATACTGTCCGGGATCCGGATCCGTGAAGTACTAGAACGTATGGGCTCCGATGAGCCGGCATCGGTTATTTGTGACGTTGCGCCCGACTTTGTTGAATACTTCGATAGTTGGAAACCATTTCTGGATCCCGGACTCAGCGAGGACATTTCAGAACGACTCCTCGAAGACTGACATGAAAACTCCAGTGGAATTAGTGGAATAGGCAGACGCCCTAATCAGGGAAGCCCGGCCTGGAGCCCTCCAGCTGTTGTAGGACTGCAACTCCCAGCATGCCACCACTTTAAAAATCAACTACTGAAGTTTCGCGCGACTTCATGAATAACTAACCAGCTGATCAGAGCCCATACATTCTAGTACTGTACGGAGACGGATCTCCGCTTCCCTCACCGCCGTCTGACCTGTCCTAGTGAGCAGCACTCGGACTCCCTGCATTGTACAATGCTTTAACCCCTTCCAAACCACCCAACGTAAATATACGTCAGTGTGTATTTAAATATGGAGGCCACTCACGAGTAACATAGCTGCTGGGGCTAATGTATGTGATTGACGAGAACGTTGATTGCACATTAAAATACATAAGAAAAAACTAAACATCATAGTTATCACTGCATGTAAGAACACCCAAACTATTAAAATATAAAAATATCTCATTTGCGCGGTGAATGACATTAATTGGAGAAAAAAAAACATCAAAAATTCGCTTTTGTCATATCACCTTCCCATAAGAACAGCGTCAGTTTTTATCTCATAGGGAACGCTCATAATAACAAAAACCCATAAAACCTATAAATTGTGCCGTATCACGTAATCGTTACTGACCGAGAGAATGAGGAGAACAGGTCAGTTTTATACTCATAGGGAACAATGTTAAAAAAACAAAACCTATAAAAAACTATATAAATGTGGTATCACTGTAATCGTTATACTGGACCGGGAGAATGAGGAGAACAGGTCAGTTTTATCTCATAGGGAAACACTGTAAAAACAAAACCCATAAAACAATATAAATGTTGGTATCACTGTATTGTACTGACCTGGGAATGAGAGAGAACAGGTCTAGTTTTATCTCATAGGGAAACGCTCTTAATAACAAAACCCATAAAACTATATAAATTGTGGGTATCACCTGTAATCGTACTGACCCAGAGGAATGAAGAGAACAGTCAGTTTTATCTAATATTTTTTTCTTATTGGGAACACTGTTAAAAACAAAAACCCATAAAACATATTAAATGTGGTATCACTGTAATCGTTATCTCATAGGGAACACTGTAAAAACAAAACCCATAAAACTATAATAAATGTGGTATCACTGTAATCGTACTGACCGGAGAATGAAGAGAACAGGTCAGTTTTTATCTCATAGGGAACACTGTAAAAACAAACCCATAAAACTATATAAATGTGGTATCAACTGTAATCGTACTGACCGGAGAATGAAGGGAACAGGTCAGTTTTATCTCATAGGGAACACTGTAAAAACAAAACCCATAAAACTATATAAATGTGGTATCACTGTAATCGTACTGACCTGGAGAATGAAGAGAACAGGTCAGTTTTATCTCATAGGGAACAATGTAAAAACAAAACCCATAAAACTATATAAATGTGGTATCACTGTAATCGTACTGACCGGAGAATGAAGAGAACAGGTCAGTTTTATCTCATAGGGAACAATGTAAAACAAAACCCATAAAACTATATAAATGTGGTATCACTGTAATCGTACTGACCGGAGAATGAAGGGAACAGGTCAGTTTTATCTCATAGGGAACAATGTAAAAACAAAACCTATAAACCTATATAAATGTGGTATCACTGTAATCGTACTGACCTGCAGAATGAAGAGAACAGGTCAGTTTTATCTCATAGGGAACAATGTAAAAACAGAACCCCTAAAACCATATAAATCTAGTATCACTGTAATCGTACTGACCAGAGAATGAAGAGAACAGGTCAGTTTTATCTCATAGGGAACACTGTAAAAACAAAACCCATTAAAACTATATAAATGTGGTGTCACTGTAATCGTACTGACCGGAGAATGAAGAGGAACAGGTCAGTTTTTATCTCATAGGGAACACTGTAAAAACAAAACCTATAAAACTATATAAATGTGGTATCACTGTAATCGTACTGACCGGAGAATGAAGAGAACAGGTCAGTTTTATCTTATAGGGAACACTGTAAAAACAAAACCTATAAAACTATATAAATGTGGTATCACTGTAATCGTACTGACCGGAGAATGAAGAGAACAGGTCAGTTTTATCTCATAGGGAATACTGTAAAAACAAAACCCATAAAACTATATAAATGTGGTATCTCTGTAATCGTACTGACCCTGAGAATGAAGAGAACAGGTCAGTTTTATCTCATAGGGAACGCTGTAAAAACAAAACCTATAAAACTATATAAATGTGGTATCACTGTAATCGTACTGACCCTGAGAATGAAGAGAACAGGTCAGTTTTATCTCATAGGGAACACTGTAAAAATAAAACCTATAAAACTATATAAATGTGGTATCACTGTAATCATACTGACCCAGAGAATGAAGAGAACAGGTTAGTTTTATCTAATAGGGAACAATGTAAATACAAAACCCATAAAACTATATAAATGTGGTATCACTGTAATCATACTGACCGGAGAATGAAGGGAACAGGTCAGTTTTATCTCATAGGGAATGATGTAAAAACAAAACCTATAAACCTATATAAATGTGGTATCACTGTAATCGTACTGACCAGAGAATGAAGAGAACAGGTCAGTTTTATCTCATAGGGAACATTGTAAAAACAAAACCTATAAAACTATATAAATGTGGTATCACTGTAATCGTACTGACCTGGAGAATGAAGAGAACAGGTCCGGAACAGGACCTTTTCTATGTGTTATATAAGTCTGGTGTATGGGAACAGTTCACTGTGAGTAGGATAAACTCCATGTCTGAAGACGACCTCACCAACAGGAGAACTGATGGGGAAACATGCTGAGCTTTCCTTTGACAATGATGACGGTGAAATCACAAGTTACCGCCAAAGTCTGAATGTATACTTTGGTATCTTGATAAATAGAAAATTTGAGCCCACACTTTATTTTTCTCGTACACTGTAAGGCAGAAATTTTTTCATGGATTAGAGGCTCGTCTGCAGTATCATCTGAGCCCAAACCCTGTTCTCACAGGACTCGGGGTGAGGTGCGTCAATGATATGGATTCATGTTTCACTGTGATATTAAACAGTTATAAGGATTAAAAATAAAATGCAGATATAGACCTGACTTTCTACCTCTCATCTGTTCTACTTTACTGGCCAAAATTTATTGTAATTAACCACAAAGGGTTAAGCAGGTCCTTACGGAGTATGGAGTTTAGCCAATTCACTGGGAATAAGCTAAATCCCATCGTAGTTCCGGACATGACCACCAGGAGGCTGAGAGGTCTGTACAGGTATGGGAAATAGCTCCTGTAGGTCCGTACCGTGTATGGAGTTAAACACTAGCTCTATTCCGGACCTGTCCACTAGGGGGCAAAGAGGTCCGTACCATGCATGGAGTTTAGACAGTTCATGTAGAGTCGGCTATTTCCCATGCCTGGTAAGGACCAGGTCCGTATCGTGCATGGAGTTTAGACACAACCATACATTAACCCCTTGAGGAGCACACTAATGGGTCAGTGGTGGTCACTTAGAGGTGGTCCTCATATCGTGGCCTCTCTGGTTTATACTCTGTGTGTTCAGGTGGAATCTGCATCCATTGGATTCCGGGAAAATACGGAATAAAGCGCGTCCCTTGCAGAATATTAATGTCATTATTATTATTAGGGATGAGTGAACGTATGCTTTCATGTTCGGCGCACAGGTTCAGGTTATCTAAGAATCGTGTTATAGATTCCTCTACCACGGACCATGACGGAATTCTGTGGATGGTGGCACGCACCACGGAAGCCTATAATAGGCGTTATAACAGAAGTCTATGCTCGCCGCGGTAGTAGAATCCATAACGCAATTCTTCGATAACCCAAACCTTGTACGCAGAACATGAACACAGAAGTCTGCTGAACACTAATTCTTATCTTTTACGGAAGATGATGAATGGTCGGAGCCCGTGACGCAGAATACCACTCTGATCTGACGGAGTAACCGCGGTGTCCGTACAGTCAGGCGGCCGGGCTCAGGGATGGCTCCGATCCCGATGATCGCACCAACCGGGGGGCGAATTACCAGAACTGGTGGACAGGAGAGCCAGCGAGCACCCCCAGGGGCAGGACTTGTGCAGTTGTCAGGTTATAGGAAGCGAGTTGTCAAGTGGGACCTCCCCTCCCCCGCCTCTCCTTTCACTTTCACTATGATTGCACTTCCAGCCTGCACAGGAAGCAGGTGGTTTCCCTCTATAGGAGCGTCTGTGGAGGAGAAGGGGTTAATGTGCAGTTATTACTGAAGGAGAGAGCAGGAGGTAACACCCAAAATACTCTGTAATATTACATTGTGTCCACGCCCTTACCGCCTCATACTGATTAAGTAGCAGAGGGCGCGCTGTTCGGTTACAATGTTTCAGCTGACGCTGTGCAGACGGTGCGGCTCACGTTTAGGGTTTGATCTATTATCTGGCGCACAGCTGTCCTTACATGAGCCGGATTACCCTGAGAGTAGCTGTGCTCGTTCCTCTGCAGCGCCCCCCATGTGCTCGTTCCTCTGCAGCTCCCCATGTGCTCGTTCCTCTGCAGCGCCCCCATGTGCTCATTCCTCTGCAGCGCCCCCGTGTGCTCGTTCCTCTGCAGCGCCCCCATGTGCTCGTTCCTCTGCAGCGCCCCCCCATGTGCTCATTCCTCTGCAGCGCCCCCCATGCGCTCGATCCTCTGCAGCTCCCCATGTGCTCGTTCCTCTGCAGCGCCCCCATGTGCTCGTTCCTCTGCAGCGCCCCCCCATGCGCTCGTTCCTCTGCAGCGCCCCCCATGCGCTCGTTCCTCTGCAGCTCCCCATGTGCTCGTTCCTCTGCAGCGCCCCCATGTGCTCGTTCCTCTGCAGCGCCCCCATGTGCTCGTTCCTCTGCAGCGCCTCCATGTGCTCGTTCCTCTGCAGCTCCCCCGTGTGCTCGTTCCTCTGCAGCACCCCCATGCGCTCCTTCCACTGCAGCGCCTCCATGCGCTCGTTCCTCTGCAGCGCCCCCGTGTGCTCGTTCCTCTGCAGCGCCCCGTGTGCTCGTTCCTCTGCAGTTCCTCATGCGCTCGTTCCTCTGCAGCGCCCCCGTGTGCTTGTTCCTCTGCAGCGCCCCCGTGTGCTTGTTCCTCTGCAGCGCCCCCGTGTGCTTGTTCCTCTGCAGCGCCCCCGTGTGCTTGTTCCTCTGCAGCGCCCCGTGTGCTTGTTCCTCTGCAGCGCCCCCATGCGCTCGTTCCTCTGCAGCCGCCCCATACACTCGTTCCTCTGCAGCGCCCCCATGCGCTCGTTCCTCTGCAGCGCCCCCATGTGCTCATTCCTCTGCAGCGCCCCCATGCGCTCGTTCCTCTGCAGCTCCCCATGTGCTCGTTCCTCTGCAGCGCCCTGTGTGCTCGTTCCTCTGCAGTTCCTCATGCGCTCGTTCCTCTGCAGCGCCCCCGTGTGCTTGTTCCTCTGCAGCGCCCCCGTGTGCTTGTTCCTCTGCAGCGCCCCCGTGTGCTTGTTCCTCTGCAGCGCCCCCGTGTGCTTGTTCCTCTGCAGCGCCCCCGTGTGCTTGTTCCTCTGCAGCGCCCCCATGCGCTCGTTCCTCTGCAGCGCCCCATACACTCGTTCCTCTGCAGCGCCCCCATGCGCTCGTTCCTCTGCAGCGCCCCCATGTGCTCATTCCTCTGCAGCGCCCCCATGCCGCTCGTTCCTCTGCAGCTCCCCATGTGCTCGTTCCTCTGCAGCGCCCCCATGCGCTCGCAGGGGAGGGGAGGTGCAGTGTGGTGGATGCAGAGGGCAGGGGACGTCCTGTGTGGTGGATGCAGAGGACAGGGGACGTGCAGTGTGGTGGATGCAGAGGACAGGGGACGTGCAGTGTGGTGGATGCAGAGGACAGGGGAGGTGCAGTGTGGTGGATGCAGAGGGCAGGGGACGTGCAGTGTGGTGGATGCAGAGGACATGCAGTATGGTGGATGCAGAGGACAGGGGACGTGCAGTGTGGTGGATGCAGGGGAGGTGCAGTGTGGTGGATGCAGAGGGCAGGGGACGTGCAGTGTGGTGGATGCAGAGGACATGCAGTATGGTGGATGCAGAGGACAGGGGACGTGCAGTGTGGTGGATGCAGGGGACGTGCAGTTGTGGTGGATGCAGGGGAGGTGCAGTGTGGTGGATGCAGAGGGCAGGGGACGTCCTGTATGGTGGATGCAGAGGACAGGGGAGGTGCAGTGTGGTGGATGCAGAGGGCAAGGGACGTGCAGTGTGGTGGATGCAGAGGACAGGGGACGTGCAGTGTGGTGGATGCAGAGGACATGCAGTATGGTGGATGCAGAGGACAGGGGAGGTGCAGTGTGGTGGATGCAGAGGACATGCAGTATGGTGGATGCAGAGGACAGGGGAGGTGCAGTGTGGTGGATGCAGAGGACATGGCAGTGTGGTGGATGCAGAGGACAGGGGAGGTGCAGTGTGGTGGATGCAGAGGCAGGGGAGGTGCAGTGTGGTGGATGCAGAGGGCAGAGGACGTCCTGTGTGGTCTCCCATGGTCCTCGGGGGCTCTGAGGTTGGTGTTCTTCAATCTTCTTACAGATCGGTCTCTGAGGTTCCGTTATCTGAGATCTCCAGGATTCACATCATTACATGGAAGCCTTCACTGGAAGGATTGGGAGAGGTGAGAGCGGAACGCCAACAGCTGGGAGCGGAGAGATAACAGTGTATCATTATAAGATCCTGTAACATCTGTGAAGATACATTGTAATAGGAGCAGGAGAGAGGGGGATAATGGGGTCAGGAGGGGTCATAGAGAGGAATGATGGGGGCAGGAGGGGTCATAGAGAGAGTGATGGGGGCAGGAGGGGTCATAGAGAGGAGTGATGGGGCAGGAGGGGTCATAGAGAGGAGTGATGGGGCAGGAGAGGTCATAGAGAGGAGTGATGGGGGCAGGAGAGGTCATAGAGAGGAGTGATGGGGCAGGAGGGGTCATAGAGAGGAGTGATGGGGGCAGGAGGGGTCATAGAGAGGAGTGATGGGGGCAGGAGGGGTCATAGAGAGGAGTGATGGGGCAGGAGGGGTTCATAGAGACGAGTGATGGGGGCAGGAGGGGTCATAGAGAGGAGTGATGGGGCAGGAGGGGTCATAGAGAGGAGTGATGGGGGCAGGAGGGGTCATAGAGAGGAGTGATGGGGGCAGGAGGGGTCATAGAGAGGAGTGATGGGGTGGGCAGGAGGGGTCATAGAGAGGGGTGATGGGGCAGGAGGGGTCATAGAGAGGAAGTGATGGGGCAGGAGGGGTCATAGAGAGGAGTGATGGGGGGGGGGGGCAGGAGGGAGTCATATGAGATGGAGTGATGGGGCAGGAGGGGTCATAGAGAGGAGTGATGGGGGCAGGAGGGGGTCATAAGAGAGGAGTGATGGGGGCAGGAGGGGTCATAGAACGAGTGACTGGGGAGTAATGGGAGGCAGGGGGGTCCAGTAGAGGAGGGGTGATTGGGGCAGGAGGGGTCCATAGAGAGGAGTTGATGGGACAGTGAGGGGGTCATACGAGAGGAGTGATGGGGTCTAGGAGGGGTCATAGAGAGGAGTGCATGGGCAGGAGGGGTCATAGGAGGAAGTGATGGGGTTTGGAGGGTCATAGAGAGGATGTGATGGGGCAAGGCAGGGGTCATAGAGAGGAGTGGATGGGGGCAGGGGGGTCCATAGAGAGGAAGTGATGGGGCAGGGGGGGTCATAGAGAGGAGTGATGGGCAGGGGTCATAGCGAGGAGTGATGGGGGCAGGAGGGTCATAGAGAGGAGTGATGGGGCAGGAGGGGGTCATAGAGAGGAGTGATGGGGCAGGAGGGGTCATAGAGAGGAGTGATGGGGGGCAGGGGAGGGTCATAGAGAGGAGTGATGGGGCAGGAGGGGTCATAGAGAGGAGTGATGGGGCAGGGGGGTCATAGAAGAAGGAGTGATGGGGGCAGGAGGGGTCATAGAGAGGGAGTGATGGGGCAGGAGGGGTCATAGAGAGGAGTGATGGGGCAGGAGGGGTCATAGAGAGGAGTGATGGGGGCAGGAGGGGTCATAGAGAGGAGTGATGGGGCAGGAGGGTCATAGAGAGGAGTGATGGGGGCAGGAGGGGTCATAGAGAGGAGTGATGGGGGCAGGGAGGGGTCATAGAGAGGAGTGATGGGCAGGCTGAGGGGTCATAGAGAGGAGGTGATGGGGCAGGAGGGGTCATAGAGAGGAGTGATGGGGGCAGGAGGGTCATAGAGAGGAGTGATGGGGGCAGGAGGGTCATAGAGAGGAGTGATGGGGCAGGAGGGGTCATAGAGAGGAGTGATGGGGCAGGAGGGGTCATAGAGAGGTAGTGATGGGGCAGGAGGGGTCATAGAGAGGAGTGATGGGGGCAGGAGGGGTCATAGAGAGGAGTGATGGGGCAGGCAGGGGTCATAGAGAGGAGTGATGGGGGGCAGGAGGGGTCATAGAGAGGAGTGATGGGGCAGGAGGGGTCATAGAGAGGAGTGATGGGGGCAGGAGGGGTCATAGAGAGGAGTGATGGGGCAGGAGGGGTCATAGAGAGGAGTGATGGGGGCAGGAGGGGTCATAGAGGAGGAGTGATGGGGGTAGGGAGGGGGTCATAGAGAGGAAGTGATGGGGGCAGGAGGGGTCATAGAGAGGGAGTGATGGGGGCAGGAGGGGTCATAGAGAGGAGTGATGGGGGCAGAGGGGTCATAGAGAGGAGTGATGGGGCAGGAGGGGTCATAGAGAGGCAGGGGGGGTCATAGAGGAGTGATGGGGCAGGAGGGGTCATTAGAGAGAGTGATGGGGCAGGAGGGTCATAGAGAGGAGTGATGGGGCAGGAGGGGTCATAGAGAGAGTGATGGGCAGGAGGGGTCATAGAAAGGAGTGATGGGGGCAGGAGGGGTCATAGAGAGGAGTAATGGGGCAGGAGGGGTCATAGAGAGGAGTGATGGGGCAGGAGGGGTCATAGAGAGGAGTGATGGGGCAGGAGGGGTCATAGAGAGGAGTGATGGGGCAGGAGGGGTCATAGAGAGGAGTGATGGGGCAGGAGGGGTCATAGAGAGGAGTGATGGGGCAGGAGGGGTCATAGAGAGGAGTGATGGGGCAGGAGGGGTCATAGAGAGAGTGATGGGGCAGGAGGGGTCAAGAGAGGAGTGATGGGGGCAGGAGGGGTCATAGAGAGGAGTGATGGGGGGCAGGAGGGGTCATAGAGAGGAATGATGGGGGCAGGAGGGGTCATGGAGAGGAGTGATGGGGCAGGAGAGGTCATAGAGAGGAGTGATGGGGCAGGAGGGGTCATAGAGAGGAGTGAAGGGGCAGGGGGGGTCATAGAGAGGAGTGATGGGCAGGAGGGGTCATAGAGAGGAGTGATGGGGGCAGGAGGGGTCATAGAGAGGAGTGATGGGGGCAGGAGGGGTCATAGAGAGGAGTGATGGGGCAGGAGGGGTCATAGAGAGGAGTGATGGGGCAGGAGGGGTCATAGAGAGGAGTGATGTGGGCAGGAGGGGTCATAGAGAGGAGTGATGGGGCAGGAGGGGTCATAGAGAGGAGTGATGGGGCAGGAGGGGTCATAGAGAGGAGTGATGGGGGCAGGAGGGGTCATAGAGAGGAGTGATGGGGGCAGGAGGGGTCATAGAGAGGAGTGATGGGGCAGGAGGGGTCATAGAGAGGAGTGATGGGGCAGGAGGGGTCATAGAGAGGAGTGATGGGGCAGGAGGGGTCATAGAGAGGAGTGATGGGGGCAGGAGGGGTCATAGAGAGGAGTGATGGGGGCAGGAGGGGTCATAGAGAGGAGTAATGGGGCAGGAGGGGTCATAGAGCAGGGAGTGATGGGGCAGGAGGGGTCATAGAGAGGAGTGATGGGGGCAGGAGGGGTCATAGAGAGGAGTAATGGGGCAGGGGGGGTCATAGAGAGGAGTGATGGGGGCAGGAGGGGTCATAGAGAGGAGTAATGGGGCAGGAGGGGTCATAGAGAGGAGTAATGGGGCAGGAGGGGTCATAGAGAGGAGTGATGGGGCAGGAGGGGTCATAGAGAGGAGTAATGGGGGCAGGAGGGGTCATAGAGTAGAGAGGGGGAATGATGGGGCAGGAGGGATAACCATGGAAGGTTGGAGGAAGAACAGGGGACTGGAGGGATGATGATGGGGTAGAGGGGTCACTAATAAATGTTTTTTTCTTCTTGCAGTAACGCTGGGTCCGGTCCCTCTACCGTATGTAAGTGTCACTGCTACTTGTGGTATCATGATAGGAGTATTATCAGATAATATTATCAGTGATGAAAAGTAATGATGGTGGTAGTAGTAGTATTATCAGATATTATTAGTGATCATTAATAGTAGTTGTAATGATGGTGGTAGTAGTATTATCAGATATTAGTGATCATTAGTAGTAGTTGTAATGATGGTGGTAGTAGTATTATCAGATATTAGTGATCATTAGTAGTAGTTGTAATGATGGTGGTAGTAGTATTATCAGATATCATTAGTGATCATTAATAGTAGTAGTAATGATGGTGGTAGTAGTAGTATTATCAGATATCATTAGTGATCATTAATAGTGGTAGTAATGATGGTGGTAGTAGTAGTATTATCAGATATTATTAGTGATCATTAGTAGTAGTAGTAATGATGGTGGTAGTAGTAGTATTATCAGATATTATTAGTGATCATTAGTACTAGTAGTAATGATGGTGGTAGTAGTATTATCAGATATTAGTAGTAATCATTAGTAGCAGTTGTAATGATGGTGGTAGTAGTATTATCAGATATTAGTGATCATTAGTAGTAGTAGTAGTAATGATGGTGGTAGTAGTAGTATTATCAGATATTAGTGATCATTAGTACTAGTAGTAATGATGGTGGTAGTAGTATTATCAGATATCATTAGTGATCATTAGTAGTAGTAGTAATGATGGTGGTAGTAGTATTATCAGATATCATTAGTGATCATTAGTAGTAGTAGTAATGATGGTGGTAGTAGTATTATCAGATATCATTAGTGATCATTAGTACTAGTAGTAATGATGGTGGTAGTATTATCAGATATTAGTGATCATTAGTAGTAGTAGTAATGATGGTGGTAGTAGTAGTATTATCAGATATTAGTGAACCTTAGTAGTAGTAGTAATGATGGTGGTAGTAGTAGTATTATCAGATATTAGTGATCATTAGTAGTAGTAGTAATGATGGTGGTAGTAGTAGTATTATCAGATATTAGTAGTAATCATTAGTAGCAGTTGTAATGATGGTGGTAGTAGTATTATCAGATATTAGTGATCATTAGTAGTAGTAGTAGTAATGATGGTGGTAGTAGTAGTATTATCAGATATTAGTGATCATTAGTACTAGTAGTAATGATGGTGGTAGTAGTATTATCAGATATCATTAGTGATCATTAGTAGTAGTAGTAATGATGGTGGTAGTAGTATTATCAGATATCATTAGTGATCATTAGTAGTAGTAGTAATGATGGTGGTAGTAGTATTATCAGATATCATTAGTGATCATTAGTACTAGTAGTAATGATGGTGGTAGTATTATCAGATATTAGTGATCATTAGTAGTAGTAGTAATGATGGTGGTAGTAGTAGTATTATCAGATATTAGTGAACCTTAGTAGTAGTAGTAATGATGGTGGTAGTAGTAGTATTATCAGATATTAGTGATCATTAGTAGTAGTAGTAATGATGGTGGTAGTAGTATTATCAGATATCATTATTGATCATTAGTAGTAGTAGTAATGATGGTGGTAGTAGTATTATCAGATATCATTAGTGATCATTAGTACTAGTAGTAATGATGGTGGTAGTATTATCAGATATTAGTGATCATTAGTAGTAGTAGTAATGATGGTGGTAGTAGTAGTATCAGATATCATTAGTAATCATCATTAGTAGTAGTAGTAATGATGGTGGTAGTAGTAGTATTATCAGATATTAGTGAACCTTAGTAGTAGTAGTAATGATGGTGGTAGTAGTAGTATTATCAGATATTAGTGATCATTAGTAGTAGTAGTAATGATGGTAGTAGTAGTATTATCAGAAGTTATTGCCAGTCACTCTTATTCCTCTTCACAGATCTTCGTCGTTGTGTTGATCCCTTTCTGGACCTCGTTCTCCAGCCATGAAAACTCCTTGTTATTTTCTGTAAGTCTTCTCCTGGCTGTTTGGGGTCATGGGGTCAGCCCCGCCCCAGAGGAGCAGCAGGAGACCCACCTGGAAGTGACAGGAGCAGATCACTGAGTGTGTACAGCTGCAGCCCTCGGGGTCACCCCCTCAGTGGGGCAGGGGTGTGATGTCCTCTGATGTCACCCAGGCTCCTGAATATCAGGTTTCTGATGGGGCAGCGGAGTGATTGATATTTGGAGGACTTGCTCCTATCCCTGTGTCCTCCCCAGTCCCCACCTCGGGAGGTGAGTCTCCCTCACGGGGTCAATGACTGATTATTTCTTTCCTCCCAGATATGTGTCATCATCACAGTCATCGTAAAAGGTTCGCTGCTCTCCTGCTGGATCATGGACAGAGTGGTGAGTGGAGTAAAGCGCTGATAGCAGGTGGAGGGCTTGATTACAAAAGGTGCCATTGCTGTTGGGTCTCCACCACCCTGTCCTCCCACCTTCAGATCCAGGGTGCACTTGCCGCAGTGGTCTGATGACTGTTGGTGGAAGGAGACCACCAGACCTGACTCTCCTAGACTGAGGACGTTTCGCTCCTTCTTTCCCTTGCAGACATCTTGGATCCTGGTGGTGACATTGGTGACATGTGTGATGATCGCTCAGGTGATCGTCCTTCAGTCCAGTCTTCACTCCTCTATCTTCTCCTTGGTGAGACACTGTTCACACTGAGCCACGTCTGGTATAATCTCCGGCTCTGTAATAACCTACTGTGTTACCTCCTGAAGGTCGTCCTCGTTCCTCCATCCATCTTCACCACCATCTGTATCTGTAAATTACATCTCTGCGTCCGAGGAGATCAGAAGGTGAGCACTAGGCTTATGGGGTCGCCCTGACTGTGGGTGGGGGCACCTAGTGTAACCTCATGGCTGCCACTTACAGAATGAGTCTGTTTATTACAGAAGGGGGCGCTCTTGATGCCTCCTGGTACATAGCAGTGATCCCTGCAGGCCAGGAGGAGTACACAGTATACATACCTCATCATCAAGTGCGTATATGTAAGGCAGGAGTACCATATGTACACCTTGGGCAGGGGCATAGGGGCCCATGTAGTAAGGGACCAATGGCCACCAAAACGGACAAGCAGCTTCCTTCCGTATTTTACATTGTCTCTGGTGATCTCAGCTCTTGATGAGTTTTCTGTTCCAGGATCCTGTCCCCCGGAGCGGACAGGTCATCGGGATCTTCTCCCGGAGTGCCCAGGAAGGGTACGCCTGGCTCACCTCCATGCTGAGCAGAGTGGGAAGAGTAGTTCCTTTTACTATTACAAACTCGAATTCTGCGCAGTTCAGACGGCAGGTCTCGCAGTGCACGTTCTCCATATTGTATCACTCAAAGACGAGAGGCCGGGTCAACATCACCGACGTGACGGACTCGCTGTACGATGATGAACTGGAACATATGTCAAAGGTGCTCGGTAAGATGAGTGCAGCCATGAGGCCTGGACTTGTGTAGTCTTAATCTCCAAGACAGCGGACTATGATCGGGTGGACATTCCTAGTACTAGTCCTAGTTACTGGGGCCTCATTACAGTAGGTGGTCCCTGAGCAAGTACCTACTGTACTTATAGGAGAGCGGTCCCTTGGCAAGAATAGCCCCTATTCCTATAACTAATCCCCACCATCCTAGTATAGGAGGACCCTACATGTTCTCCTCTATCCATTCCTCGTAGCTCAGAGTGCTGGTCTTCTCCTCCAGTTAGCTCCTCCATCAATGGCACCTGACATGATGATGGGTGATGTAACCTGCTCCTCAGATCTCGTCTCCGGCCCCTCATTAATCTCTATTGCCCTGACAGGTAAGAGTAAGGTGATTGTTGTAGCTGATGACATGGACGACAGCAGCCCCAGAACTGAGAAGAACATCCTGACCAACCAGCCGTCCATCGCTCAGCTGAGTGGCGGTCTCTATCTGTTCACCGAAAAGGAGAAGATGGACGATGAAATGATGAAGGACAAAGTGCAGCTAATATATAATGTAATCTCTAGAGGTGAGGACTAAGAGGAGACTACACTGGTGATGCTGCTGGTGGTACTGGTGATGGTGGTGGTGCCGCTGGTTGCAGTCAGCAGCAGTCAGAGTGAATGATCGTTATTAGGAGTAGAAGAAATTATTGTCCTCTGTCCAAGATTTAACCATGACCTTCAATACAAATACCAACAATGGTGACCCCGATCCCGTCACATCCTGTCCCTCTGCTATTGTTCCTCACAGACTTCTGTGGGACGTGTTAAATGTATATAAAGCAGCTTTTGGTTTCATCTCAAAAACCTGAGTTTTTACTGGATACTCAGACTTTTTGGCTCCATGAACCTCCCCCCCATGAAATGTCCCATGTCCTGTGCGGTTGTGATCAGACCATTGTAGACCCTGCAGCTTGTGAACCATCGAGTGCGTCGTCAGACAGCGCATCATTGAATAAACTAGAAGCCATCAGGAGTTGGTCGTCGTGGTCATGATGAGGTCGTAGACTGGTGCCAAGCATTCCCCGCCATCCTGTGTTCTGGAGATCAGATCAGCTTCCTAGTGTAGGACCTCCCCAATTCTCCACACACTCCATTTACCGGTCAAAATGTGACAAAAACTAAACAAGTCATACTCACCTCACTGACACCCCCTCCCCACCCCAACACTCTCATTCCATCGCTTTCTAACTCCTCGCTGGTTTCTATTTCCTGGTTCCTCTTGACATACAGGGAATGACAGTCAATAAGTCAAGAGGGACCAGGAAGTAGAGGACAGCAGAGTCCTGGAAACCATCAGAATGGAAGTGGAGGTGATCGATGTTGCCAGCTGGACAACTTCATCTTACACAAGCACTGACAACCATCTGCATTAATATTCATGGCACCCGCAGTACCAATATACCTGGATCCAACTGATGAGTGTATGGTCTAATGGACGTGTTGTCAAGTCTTTAGTGGTCATTAAACCTTAATATGTAATTACTGAAGGAGGGATGAACTACTTGGTGGAGTATGATACCTCATTGAGGACGTAGGGCTGTATTACTTGGTGGAGTATCATACCTCATTGAGGACGTAGGGCTGTATTACTTGGTGGAGTATCATACCTCATTGAGGACGTAGGGCTGTATTACCTGGTGGAGTATGATATCTCACTGAGGGGAAAGGGCTGAATTTCTTTGTGTAATATGTATGTCATTCAGGAAGAAGGCCTGAATTACTTTGTGGGATCTCATACGCCACCAAGTAATTCAGTCCCACCTCCCTGATGAGGTATTATACTCCATCAAGTAATTTAGTAGGTAGGACTAAATTAATTGGTGGAATACAGGACCCTATTGAAGAGGTAGGGCTGAATTACTTGGTGGCGTATGAGATCCCATCCAGGAGGTAGGACTGAATTACCTGGTGGAGTATGATGCCTCATTGAGGACATAGGGAGTATTACTTGGTGGAGTATGATACCTCATTGAGGACATAGGGCTGAGTAATTGTTGTAGCATGAGACCCTATAGATGAGGTAGGACTGAGTAATTGGTGAAGTATGAGACCCTATAGATGAGGTAGGGATGAATTACTTGGTGGCGTATGAGATCCCATCCAGGAGGTAGGACTGAATTACCTGGTGGAGTATGATGCCTCATTGAGGACATAGGGAGTATTACTTGGTGGAGTATGATACCTCATTGAGGACATAGGGCTGAGTAATTGTTGTAGCATGAGACCCTATAGATGAGGTAGGACTGAGTAATTGGTGAAGTATGAGACCCTATAGATGAGGTAGGGTTGAATTACTTGGTGGCGTATGAGATCCTATTTAGGAAGTAGAGCTGATTTACTTGGTGGAGTATGATACCCCTTTGAGGAGGTTGGGCTCATCCAGGAGGTAGGGCTGAATTACTTGTTGGGGCACAATTATTTTTGGAGACTTTTTTGATGACATTTGCCTTCTTTCTTCAGGGTGCAGCAGGGGCGTTATTTCTGATCTAGTAAGTATATTCTCATGTTCAGCACGTTCTGGAGAACTTCTTGTGGTGACCTCTTGATGATCTTATCTGTCTTGTGATAGTAATGGCTTATTTTCTGTGCTCAGGTTCTGGTCTTCTTGGTCATTGCGCCCTGGATCTTCTTTATCTTCTCAGTCTACCATGTGAGTTTATCAAATGATGATTTAAAGAACATGATGTGTATAGAGAAAAATAATACCGCTAAAATACTGATTTGCAAAACCAAACACTTGGTGTGGACCCTCATTTGTTTACTCTACTGACTGCTCTTGAATCTTCACGACAGTCTGTGTGTGAATGGCCCAGTGCATCCTCTGTGCTGCTGTGAGCTCTCCTGCCTGAGTGGCTTAGGGATGGGTGTATTTATAGTAGAGCCACAATGTATACAGATTGCGGCAGAGAAAAGTTGTGGAGGGGATGAAATTGCTCCAGTTCCATAAGGACTGTCTAACGCTGGTTGTATCTCCCAGCGGAGGTGGGATGGGGTGGGGTTATAATTATCTGATGTCCGTACAGCGGTATATCAAGGCTCCTGATCACTGGGATCATCGATTGTCTCTTCTTTCCACTTCAGGTGATCTTCCTGATTACGACAAACCTGAACGGATCGTTTCTCGTAAGATACGCCACTTACGCTCCGAATCATGTGAGTAATAGAATTCTGGGTGCGGTCTTAGATATAATTATACCGACAAGTGTTATGAAGACCGACACCCTGGACCCTGCTGCACATGGTGGTCTTTCCCCCTGATAACATTGGCGCTCTGAATGCTACACAGAAGTGGAAAGACGTCTCTGCTTCTGGGAGGATTGGTCAGGGTGTACCTGTGTACTGTATGTGGGTATGTGAGCGCCACCTTCTGGGGGTCCATGGGAAATATTGGGCGTCCACAGCCCTCGACTGCCTTCACGGTGTACTGTATGTGGGCGCCACCTCCTTGGGGTCCATGGGAAATATTGGGCGTCCACAGCCCTCGACTGCCTTCACGGTGTACTGTATGTGGGCGCCACCTTCTGGGGGTCCATGGGAAATATTGGGCGTCCACAGCTCACGACTGCCTTCACAGTGTACTGTATGTGGGCGCCACCTTCTGGAGGTCCATGGGAAATATTGGGCGTCCACAGCCCTCGACTGCCTTCACGGTGTACTGTATGTGGGCGCCACCTTCTGGAGGTCCATGGTAAATACTGGGTGTCCACAGTCCTCTACTGCCTTCACAGTTTACCGTATGTGGGCACCACCTTCTGGGGGTCCATGGGAAATACTGGGTGTCCACAGTCCTCTACTGCCTTCACAGTGTACTGTATGTGGGCTCCCACCTTCTGGGGGTCCATGGGAAATACTGGGTGTCCACAGTCCTCGACTGCCTTCACAGTGTACTGTATGTGGGCGCCACCTTCTAGGGGTCCATGGGAAATATTGGGCGTCTACAGCCCTCGACTGCCTTCACAGTGTCTTGTATGTGGGCGCCACCCTCTGGGGGTTCATGGGAAATACTGGGTGTCCACAGTCCTCTACTGCCTTCACAGTGTACTGTATGTGGGCGCCACCTTCTGGGGGTTCATGGGAAATACTGGGTGTCCACAGCCCTCGACTGCCTTCACAGTTTACCGTATGTGGGCGCCACCTTCTGGGGGGCCATGGGAAATACTGGGTGTCCACAGTCCTCGACTGCCTTCACAGTGTACTGTATGTGAGCGCCACCTTCTGGGGGTCCATGGGAAATATTGGGCGTCCACAGCCCTCGACTGCCTTCACGGTGTACTGTATGTGGGCGCCACCTCCTTGGGGTCCATGGGAAATATTGGGCGTCCACAGCCCTCGACTGCCTTCACGGTGTACTGTATGTGGGCGCCACCTTCTGGGGGTCCATGGGAAATATTGGGCGTCCACAGCTCACGACTGCCTTCACAGTGTACTGTATGTGGGCGCCACCTTCTGGAGGTCCATGGGAAATATTGGGCGTCCACAGCCCTCGACTGCCTTCACGGTGTACTGTATGTGGGCGCCACCTTCTGGAGGTCCATGGTAAATACTGGGTGTCCACAGTCCTCTACTGCCTTCACAGTTTACCGTATGTGGGCACCACCTTCTGGGGGTCCATGGGAAATACTGGGTGTCCACAGTCCTCTACTGCCTTCACAGTGTACTGTATGTGGGCTCCACCTTCTGGGGGTCCATGGGAAATACTGGGTGTCCACAGTCCTCGACTGCCTTCACAGTGTACTGTATGTGGGCGCCACCTTCTAGGGGTCCATGGGAAATATTGGGCGTCTACAGCCCTCGACTGCCTTCACAGTGTCTTGTATGTGGGCGCCACCCTCTGGGGGTTCATGGAAATACTGGGTGTCCACAGTCCTCTACTGCCTTCACAGTGTACTGTATGTGGGCGCCACCTTCTGGGGGTTCATGGGAAATACTGGGTGTCCACAGCCCTCGACTGCCTTCACAGTTTACCGTATGTGGGCGCCACCTTCTGGGGGGCCATGGGAAATACTGGGTGTCCACAGTCCTCGACTGCCTTCACAGTGTACTGTATGTGGGTGCCACCTCCTGGGGGTCCATGGGAAATACTGGGTGTCCACAGTCCTCGACTGCCTTCACGGTGTACTGTATGTGGGCGCCACCTTCTGGGGGTCCATGGGAAATACTGGGAGTCCACAGCCCTTGACTGCCTTCACAGTGTACTGTATGTGGGTGCCACCTTCTGGGGGTCCATGGGAAATACTGGGTGTCCACAGCCCTCGACTGCCTGTATGTAATGGGTTAGAGGTGGGGCATCTTGGCTTCTTCTTTTCTTTACACTTGAGATAATTGCTCCTTACAGCACCGCTCCTCACACACCCCATCCAGTGGCAGAGAAACCACCCATTCATGGGAGATGAAGAAGGTAAGTCAGGACTAATGTGGAGAAGGTTATGGCGGCTACTTGAAAAAATGTTATATCAGCTCTTGTAGATCTGAAACGCGTGGGTATTCCAGAAGGACCTTGCCGTATGAATGACCACAGAGAAGACGACAAGGATCTTTCAACCTCAGATTGTATGACTTTGGTTTTAGTCATGGAGGAGACCTTGGTGTATGGGTGGACTTTCTTCTCCCGAGGGCCTCACCCATGTTGCCTGATCACTTACCTTTGTTTGGTTTTGTATTGATTTAAACATCAGAAACTTTCTCATTTTGGGAAATGGGCAGATACTTCTTTCACAGCTTAGAATGATCGCAGCACTGGAGTAAGTGTGGACCCGATGCTCCACAGAGGTCCACATCCCACCACACTAACGCTCTTCTCTTCAGCAGGGTGCCCGATTGGTAGGCATAACTGCCGTTCTGGTCCTCATGGTGGTTGAGATGTCCTCCTTGTACTGGGTAACATCAAGTATAAATATGGTCAGTATCTTTATACATGGTCTGCCATGATTGTCCATCTCCTCCTCAATGACATGGTCTACCTTCCTTCTAGGCCCTGCTCCTCACGCAGTCTCTTGGAACAGTAGCATTCATCCTCAAGAGATCCAGGTCCTGACCAAGGTTTAGTCCAGTGAATAACAGGGGCCTCTTATTATCTGAACCTGAAGGAGGAGGATCGAGCTACTGAATGATGAGGAGAGTGACCACCGGACTTCCACTTATGATATTGGACCTTCCCCCAACAGCAGATCCTTCTCCTGATCTCACCCCTCATTCATCCTGAAGGAGCAGGTCTTCAAGACCTCAAGACTTCAAATCTGAGAACATTTATACAAGAATATTTTTCTTCTCTTCCAGAAGAATCAACCAGAACCTCAGGAACTTGTACAAAGAAACAATGAGTGTGATGGGGCAGACAGTCTACTCAATGCTGCGCTCTGACCCCTGAGACCCCAGGACCATTCCTGCTGGACACTTGGGTTCTTCACACCCAGTTACATCTACATTCCTAAAGCAGCTGTCCAGGAAAGGAAATATGTATACCGCTATCATGTACAAGATGATGAGTGAGGTCTCCAAGAAATAAAATATCCCATTTACCACATTGTAGACGCTATATTACTACACATAGGAGCAGTATTATAGTAGTTATATTCTTGTACATAGGAGCAGTATTATAGAAGTTATATTCTTGTACATAGGAGCAGTATTATAGAAGTTATATTCTTGTACATAGGAGCAGTATTATAGTAGTTATATTCTTGTACATAGGAGCAGTATTATAGTAGTTACATTCCTGTACATAGGAGCAGTATTATAGTAGTTATATTCTTGTACATAGGAGCAGTATTATAGTAGTTATATTCTTGTACATAGGAGCAGTATTATAGTAGTTATATTCTTGTACATAGGAGCAGTATTATAGTAGTTATATTCTTGTACATAGGAGGCAGTATTATAGTAGTTATATTCTTGTACATAGGAGCAGTATTATAGTAGTTATATTCTTGTACATAGGAGCAGTATTATAGTAGTTATATTCTTGTACATAGGAGCAGTATTATAGTAGTTATATTCTTGTACATAGGAGCAGTATTATAGTAGTTATATTCTTGTACATAGGAGCAGTATTATAGTAGTTATATTCTTGTACATAGGAGCAGTATTATAGTAGTTATATTCTTGTACATAGGAGCAGTATTATAGTAGTTATATTCTTGTACATAGGAGCAGTATTATAGTAGTTATATTCTTGTACATAGGAGCAGTATTATAGTAGTTATATTCTTGTACATAGGAGCAGTATTATAGTAGTTATATTCTTGTACATAGGAGCAGTATTATAGTAGTTATATTCTTGTACATAGGAGGCAGTATTATAGTAGTTATATTCTTGTACATAGGAGGCAGTATTATAGTAGTTATATTCTTGTACATAGGAGCAGTATTATAGTAGTTATATTCTTGTACATAGGAGCAGTATATAGTAGTTATATTCTTGGATATAGGAGCGGTATTATAGTAGTATTTCTTGTACAAGGAGCAGTATTATAGTAGTTATATTCTTGTAGATAGGAGCAGTATTATAGTAGTTATATTCTTGTATATAAGGAGCAGTATTATAGTAGTTATATTCTTGTCATAGGAGCAGTATTATAGTAGTTATAATTCTTTACATAGGAGCAGTATTATAGTAGTTATATTCTTGTACATAGGAGGCAGTATTATAGTAGTTATATTCTTGTAACATAGGAGGCAGTATTATAGTAGTTATATTCTTGTACATAGGAGCAGTAATTATAGTAGTTATATTCTTGTACATAGGAAGGCAGTATTATAGTAGTTATATCTTGTACATAGGAGCAGTATTATAGTAGTTATATTCTTTGTACATAGGAGGCAGTATTAGTAGTTATATTCTTGTCATAGGAGCAGTTAGTAGTTATATTCTTGTACATAGGAGCAGTATTATAGTAGTTATATCTTGTTATATAGGAGTAATTTAATAGGTAGTTATATTCTTGTACATAGGAGCAGTATTATAGTAGTTATATTCTTGTACATAGGAGGCAGTATTATAGTAGTTATATTCTTGTACATAGGAGGCAGTATTATAGAGTTATATTCTTGTACATAGGAGCAGTATTATAGTAGTTATATTCTTGTACATAGGAGCAGTATTATAGTAGTTATATTCTTGTACATAGGAGCAGTATTATAGTAGTTATATTCTTGTACATAGGAGGCAGTATTATAGTAGTTATATTCTTGTACATAGGAGCAGTATTATAGTAGTTATATTCTTGTACATAGGAGCAGTATTATAGTAGTTATATTCTTGCACATAGGAGCAGTATTATAGTAGTTATATTCTTGTACATAGGAAGCAGTATTATAGTAGTTATATTCTTGTACATAGGAGCAGTATTATAGTAGTTATATTCTTGTACATAGGAGGCAGTATTACAGTAGTTATATTCTTGTATATAGGAGCAGTATTATAGTAGTTATATCCTTGTAGATAGGAGCAGTATTATAGTAGTTATATTCTTGTACATAGGAGGCAGTATTATAGTAGTTATATTCTTGTAAATAGGAGCAGTATTATAGTAGTTATATTCTTGTACATAGGAGCAGTATTATAGTAGTTATATTCTTGTACATAGGAGGCAGTATTATAGTAGTTATATTCTTGTACATAGGAGCAGTATTATAGTAGTTATATTCTTGTACATAGGAGCAGTATTATAGTAGTTATATTCTTGTACATAGGAGGCAGTATTATAGTAGTTATATTCTTGTACATAGGAGCAGTATTATAGTAGTTATATTCTTGTACATAGGAGCAGTATTATAGTAGTTATATTCTTGTACATAGGAGGCAGTATTATAGTAGTTATATTCTTGTACATAGGAGCAGTATTATAGTAGTTATATTCTTGTACAGAGGAGCAGTATTATAGTAGTTATATTCTTGTACATATAAGGCAGTATTATAGTAGTGATATTCTTGTACATAGGAAGCAGTATTATAGAAGTTATATTCTTGTACATAGGAGCAGTATTATAGTAGTTATATTCTTGTACATAGGAGGCAGTATTATAGTAGTTATATTCTTGTACATAGGAGCAGTATTATAGTAGTTATATTCTTGTACATAGGAGCAGTATTATAGTAGTTATATTCTTGTACATAGGAGCAGTATTATAGTAGTTATATTCCTGTACATAGGAGCAGTATTATAGTAGTTATATTCTTGTACATAGGAGCAGTATTATAGTAGTTATATTCTTATACATAGGAGGCAGTATTATAGTAGTTATATTCTTGTACATAGGAGGCAGTATTATAGTAGTTATATTCTTGTACATAGGAGCAGTATTATAGTAGTTATATTCTTGTACATAGGAGCAGTATTATAGTAGTTATATTCTTGTACATAGGAGCAGTATTATAGTAGTTATATTCTTGTACATAGGAGCAGTATTATAGTAGTTATATTCTTGTACATAGGAGCAGTATTATAGTAGTTATATTCTTATACATAGGAGTCAGTATTATAGTAGTTATATTCTTGTACATAGGAGCAGTATTATAGTAGTTATATTCTTGTACGTAGGAGGCAGTATTATAGTACCCATTCTACCCTCTCATCTCTGTACTAGTTCCCCTCCACAGGACCCCCATATGGCCTGTCATTTCCTCCCCCTCACACACACGGACATTTCATTTTCATATCTTTATTATTTGACACCATTATCTCGGGCACATGGCGTGACGTCCACCGTCTACTGGCATGGTCACCCCAGTGATAAAAGACGCAGCATCTGAAGCCAGGAAGGCGATTGCTCGGGCCACTTCCTCCACAGTGCCGGGCCGCCCCAGGGCGTGGGTTTTCTTGCTGTGCTCCAGAAACTGTAGAGGTGAGAAGGACGATCATTAGAAAACCAGAAAACAAAGGAAGTTGTGTGAGAGGCGAGTGCTGCGTACCTGTGTGTACTGCTCCTCGTTCAGGCCAGCTCGCTGATGTAAATCCGTCATAATGGTCCCTGGACTGAGAGACACAACATGGAGGACAGTGAGGACACAGGGACCAGACACAACCAACAACACGGCAGAGAACACACAAAATTCTGTCCTGCACTCTACAGCCACAAAACATAAGCTGCTGGCAGGACACGCCCCCTCTCTGTATGATGTGAAGAGCCAGGCGAGATAGAGGCGGATCCACCGCCAGCGCAGGGCTTTATTAAGACCGACGTCTACTAAATGACCCCCGGTGTGTCTATGGAGGACGAGACACCCACCTTCATCCTCAACAATATCATTTCATCTGTATGGCGTTTGTTGGGAGTGGCCTATTATGTGTAGGAGGGGCTTACAATTTTTTGCGGCGCGATTTGTGTCACGCCTTTTTTTTGCTGTGACACCCGCCCCCTTCCCCCCGGACAAAAGTTCTAGGTGTTCACCAGGACACAGGTAATACAAGGCACTTGTGAACTTGCCCTTACAGCAGGTGTAAAGCTAGGTGCCCCTGCACATCCAGAGCTGCGGTCATGTCCTATACTCCAGTCACATCCAGAGCTGAAGTCAGAAACCTGCTGTTACATCACGTCTTATACTCCAGTCACATCCAGAGCTGAAGTCAGAAACCTGCTGTTACATCACGTCTTATACTCCAGTCACATCCAGAGCTGAAGTCAGAAACCTGCTGTTACATCACGTCTTATACTCCAGTCACATCCAGAGCTGAAGTCAGAAACCTGCTGTTACATCACGTCTTATACTCCAGTCACATCCAGAGCTGAAGTCAGAAACCTGCTGTTACATCACGTCTTATACTCCAGTCACATCCAGAGCTGAAGGACCCACAGGCTCACGAGATTAAATCCTTTCAATCCCAGCTGATTCAATGCCTGTAAGGAGCTTCGGATGTGACTGGAGTATAAGATGTGATGTAACAGCAGGACTGTGGCTGTGCTTTGGCTGTGACTGGAGTATAAGATGTGATGTAACAGCAGGACTGGGGCTGTGCTTTGGCTGTGACTGGAGTATAAGATGTGATATAACAGCAGGACTGGAGCTGAGCTTTGGTTGTGACTGGAGTATAAGATGCGATGTAACAGCAGGACTGTGGCTCAGCTTTGGCTGTGACTGGAGTATAAGATGTGATGTAACAGCAGGACTGGGGCTGGTCTTTGGCTGTGACTGGAGTATAAGATGTGATGTAACAGCAGGACTGGGGCTCAGCTTTGGTTGTGACTGGAGTATAAGATGTGATGTAAGAACAGGACTGTGGCTCAGCTTTGGCTGTGACTGGAGTATAAGATGTGATGTAAGAACAGGACTGTGGCTCAGCTTTGGCTGTGACTGGAGTATAAGATGTGATGTAACAGCAGGACTGTGGCTGTGCTTTGGCTGTGACTGGAGTATAAGATGTGATGTAACAGCAGGACTGTGGCTCAGCTTTGGCTGTGACTGGAGTATAAGATGCGATGTAACAGCAGGACTGTTGCTCAGCTTTGGCTGTGACTGGAGTATAAGATGTGATGTAACAGCAGGACTGTGGCTGTGCTTTGGCTGTGACTGGAGTATAAGATGTGATGTAACAGTAGGACTGTGGCTGTGCTTTGGCTGTGACTGGAGTATAAGACTTGCGCTCAGTACATCACGTGCAGTACTTTTCCACTCACCAGACGGCGTTCACTCTCACTTGTTTACTCGCCAGATCTGAGCAGGAAGAGAAGAAGAGAGTCAGCAAATAAAATACCGCACAATAATGCTCATGTACAATGTGCGCAACAAATGTCTGATCGGAGCCCACCGCCACCGCCACCAGACCAGCATCTGAGTGCTACTGCAGGGACAGTCAGAGAATCCGCTCGACGATTGGCGCCGATCAATCCCAGCGGTTATGGGTGCAAGCGCTAGTGTTCGCTGGTATCAGCCATATAGCGGCATCATATCTCAGGAGGTTACTCACCCAGAGCTGAACATCTGGTCAACTGGTCGACCGCAGACTTGGACATACAATAGGCCAGGACCCCGGGGAGCTAAAAGACAAGAACATCATATATAATAACCGGAGGGCGGGGTCAGGAACAGGGCGGAGCCATGACAGGGCGCGGACCGGAAGAAAAATGCATAACAATGTAACAAGGGAAGTGCACAATGGTGCCTGCTGTCACACCCAGAGCTGCATTCACAATTCTGCTATTACATCAAGTCTTAGGGGCCATTCAGATGGCCGTGCTTTTTGCGGATCAGTGTTATACTTCTGTCACACCCAGAGCTGTATTCACAATTCTGCTACTACATCAAGTCTTATACTTCTGTCACACCCAGAGCTGCATTCACAATTCTGCTACTACTGTGCGGTGAGTACAACCGCCGTGTACTCACTGATCTCAGCCCAGCAATGCTGGAGACGTTCACGATGTTTCCTTTGGTCTTGATGAGATGCGGCACGGCCAGCTGGGTGAGGTACAACAGGGACCTGAGGGGCAGAAGGGAAATATTTTTCTGTTATACCCACTTCCTGCTGAAGTAGTGCAGCCTAGGATTTAGCGTGTAACCATCCGTTCTCACCGGACGTTCACGTTCATCATGCGGTCGTAGTCCTGCAGCGTTGTGTCCTCTATACTCCCCATGATCAATATTGCTGCGTTGTTCACCAGCACGTCCAGTCGTCCGAAGTGCGCCACCGTCTGCTCCACGATCCCCCGCACCACCGACTCATCCGCCAGGTCTCCCAGAACCAGCAGAGGCTGCAGACAAGGAAACGGTTAAAGGGTCACACAGCATCACATAACTCAATAGTAAAGGTAACTATAAGAAACTGGGCAATTTATCTGTTCCTATAAAAATGCCTTGTGCTCCGGTTATTAGCGCTTCCTCTCCCCCATTCCCAGTGTTATATATGATCCTAAGTGCTTTACTGACATCTATACTGCTCAGCTTCTGAGCAAGTGATAGAGTAAGGCAGCAGAATACTGTCTCTATATGTACTCTATGGACAAATATCAGTACAGCCATAGTAAATGTTACATCTCATCCCAAGTGCTTTACTGACATCTATACTGCTCAGTACTTCTCTGTAATGTTCTATATGAAGCTTCTAAAGGATAGTGATTCTGAGCAAGTGACAGACTAATGCTGTCTCTATATGTACTCTAAGGACAAGCATCAGTACAGCCATAGTAAGTGTTACATCTCATCCTAAGTGCGTTACTCAAATCTATACTGCTCAGTACTTCTCTGTAATGTTCTATATGCTATTTCTGAGAGAGCGAGAGAGAGAATCTCCCTTCTCTATAAGGGCAGATATAATTACAGCTAATAGTGTTATATTCTCTCCCAAGTTCTGTACTCACATCTATACTGCTCAGTACTTCTCTATAATGTCCTATATGAATCTTCTGAGTGATTGGGAGAGTAATGCAGCAGAATGCTGTCTCGTGTACTATATGGACATATATCATTATAGCATTAGTAAATGTTACATCTCATCCTAGGTGCTTTACTGACATCTATACTGCTCAGTTCTTCTCTATAATGTCCTATATGAAGCTTCTGAAGGATAGTGATTCTGAGAAATGCTGTACTCTATGGACAAACATCAGTACAGCCATAGTAAGTGTTACATCTCATCCCAAGTGCTCTACTGACATCTATACTGCTCAGTACTTCTCTGTAATGTTCTATATGAAGCTTCTAAAGGATAGTGATTCTGAGCAAGTGACAGACTAATGCTGTCTCTATATGTACTCTATGGACAAGCATCAGTACAGCCATAGTAAGTGTTACATCTCATCCTAAGTGCGTTACTCAAATCTATACTGCTCAGTACTTCTCTGTAATGTTCTATATGCTATTTCTGAGAGAGCGAGAGAGAGAAATGCTGTACTCTATGGACAAACATCAGTACACCCATAGTAAGTGTTACATCTCATCCCAAGTGCTCTACTGACATCTATACTGCTCAGTACTTCTCTATAATGTCCTATAAGAAGAGGGATAGTGATTCTGAGTGATTGACAGAGTAAGGCAGCAGAATTACAACATTGGTAAATGTTACATCTCATCTCAAGTGCTTTACTGACTTTTATACTGCTCAGTACTTCTCTATAATGTCCTATATGAAGAAGGATGGTGATTCTGAGTGATTGACAGAGTAAGGCAGCAGAATGCTGTCTCAGTGTGTGTTTTATGGAAATATATAATATCATTACACCATTGGTAAATGTTACATCTCATCTCAGGTGCTTTACTGACATCTATACTGCTCAGTACTTCTGTATAAAGTCCTGATTCTGAGTGAGAGTTAGGGAGCAGAATCTCCTGTCTCCATGTGTACTCCATGGGCCGACATTACCACAACTAGTCTCCACCAGCCAGCTCACATACAACCTAGAATTTCAGATGCAGAAAATAACTAAAAAGCCAGATACAAGTCATGTAAGGTTTTCTACAGACAGCAGTGCAACAGCGCCCCTGGCTGTGAGATATCAGGGACATGGAAAATGTTGAAATAAAACAACCCACTAATATAAATCTGTAAGCCACACCCACTACTAATATACCCAGGCACTGTCCCTTTAATCTCTTATGGCTTCAGTTGTCAGGAAGACCACTTTTTTTTTTTTCACATAAACAGCGCCCCTCAGGTCCATGGCTGTGTCTGTTACTGCAACTTATCCTCATTCAAATGAATATCAAACAAAATATAATAGTTATATTATAATAGTGACGTTACCTTCTGGTCACAGAACTCCTCGCAGCCCCGAGCCGTCTCCTTCAATTTCTCTTCATTTCTTCCATTAAGGGCCAACCGGGCCCCTAGACGAGCAAAAAGTACGGCAGTGCCGGCCCCGATCCCAGAGCTGGCCCCTGTCACCAGGCAGACCTTACCCTGCAGAGACACCACCTGGAGGGGGAGAGGAGACGGGGTCAAACCTCCGTATAACGTCACATGTATAACAGACATCCACTATAGAAACACGTGACATCACATGTATAATAGACATCCACCATAGCCACAAGTCACATCACATGTATAATAGACATCCACCATAGACACACGTGACATCACATGTATAATAGACATCCACCATAGCCACAAGTCACATCACATGTATAATAGACATCCACCATAGACACACGTGACATCACATGTATAATAGACATCCACCATAGACACACGTGACATCACATGTATAATAGACATCCACCATAGACACACGTGACATCACATGTATAATAGACATCCACCATAGACACAAGTCACATCACATGTATAATAGACATCCACCATAGACACACGTGACATCACATGTATAATAGACATCCACCATAGACACACGTGACGTCACATGTATAATAGACATCCACCATAGACACAAGTGACATCACATTTATAATAGACATCCACCATAGACACAAGTGACATCACATGTATAATAGACATCCACCATAGACACACGTGACATCACATGTATAATAGACATCCACCATAGACACACGTGACATCACATGTATAATAGACATCCACCATAGACACACGTGACATCACATGTATAATAGACATCCACCATAGACACAAGTGACATCACATGTATAATAGACATCCACCATAGACACAAGTGACATCACATGTATAATAGACATCCACCATAGACACACGTGACATCACATGTATAATAGACATCCACCATAGACATGCGTGCCAAATGTCTAATCCTGTGGACACCAGGGTGGAAGTTTCATTGTATAGACACCGGGGAGGAGTAACCTTAGGCTCCGGACTATTAGAGGGGCCCCGGCTGATGAAACCTCTGGTGCAGACACTGGTTAGGCTCTGTACCATATATGGGTTGATTTACATTGTGACAGAGGTTTTATGACAGAATTATGGAGCAATTTTGGGACAAAAGAGTAATTATAGGCCACACCCATTTCATTAAGCCACACCCCTTTCTATTAACTACACCCATTTTCAAGCTGGTCACAGAAATTTTCTGTAAATTTGTGCTTTAAAGACGTGAGCAGCCCTGGACACGGACATAAAGGCGCCAGGTCCAGAGTCCTCCCCAGACAAACAGAAGCTCAGGCAACGCTCCAATTATTTCACACCTTTATTCACATGTCAGCTTCATGGTCTGAGAGTCTCACTGGAGATGAAACCTTGAAACCAACTGTTTGTCCATTTCTCTAAAATTAAATGCTCCAAACTGTAAAACCTTTTGGTGCATTTTAACCCAAAATCTAGGTGCAGTCACATTAGTAAATGTTATACACGAGGAGGAGGAGGAGGAGCCCCGACACCTGAAGGACAACGCCACTGGATGGTATCAGCATAACCTGAACACACCTAATTAAGTAGACTGAACGTCACTCCTTTAGTGTAGAGACTAAATACAAACATGGGCCCAACTGGGGCATGAAGAGCCGCCTCGGCAGAAGGCCAGATGGCCGTAAGAGAAGACCAATAGAGAAAGACTGCTTAGAGGCGCTCACCGGCACCAGGCTAGGGCCACCAGACAAATAGGGAATAAACTCCCACCACACGAGGGGGATGGACGAGACAAACACAACTTGCTATCCACCCTCTTGCTCCAGGTTTGCACATCAGATGTCAGTCCCACCGTGTACCAAGAACAGGCGCTGGACTCCTCTCACTGACATCACAATATGGAATATTAGTTCCCTTCATCGTAAATTTTGGCCACTGCACTGTGACATAGCTATAACTACAACACCCAGTATGTGTTGATGTGTCCTCTATAGACCTCAGATATATCCTCCATGTCTCCACAGCCCCTCATAGACCCCAGATGTGTCCTCCATGTCTCCACAGCCCCTCATAGACCCCTGACGTGTCCTCCACGTCTCCACAGCTCCTCATACACCTCAAATGTGTCCTCCATGTCTCCACAGTCTCTCATAGACCCCAGATATGTCCTCCATGTCTCCACAGCCCCTCATAGACCCCAGATGTGTCCTCCATGTCTCCACAGCCCCTCATAGACCCCAGACGTGTCCTCCATGTCTCCACAGCTACTCATACACCTCAAATGTGTCCTCCATGTCTCCACAGTCTCTCATAGACCCCAGATATGTCCTCCATGTCTCCACAGCCCCTCATACACCTCAGATGTGTCCTCCATGTCTCCACAGCCCCTCATATACCTCAGATGTGTCCTTCATGTCTCCACAGCCCCTCATAGACCCCTGACGTGTCCTCCATGTCTCCACAGCCTCTCACACACCTCAAATGTGTCCTCCATGTCTCCACAGCCCCTCATAGACCCCAGATATGTTCTCCATGTCCCCCCAGCCCCTCATACACCTCAGATGTGTCCTCCATGTCTCCACAGCCCCCCACACACCCTAGACGTGTCCTCCATGTCTCCCCTGCCCCCTCATAGACCCCGGACGTGTCCTCCATGTCTCCCCGGCCCCCTCATAGACCCCGGATGTGTCCTCCATGTCTCCACAGCCCCTCATATACTTCAGACGTGTCCTCCATGTCTCCCCGGCCCCTCTTAGACCCCAGATATGTCCTCCATGTCTCCACAGCCCCTCATATACTTCAGATGTGTCCTCCATGTCTCCACAGCTCCTCATAGACCTCAGACATGTCCTCCATGTCTCCACAGCCCCTCATAGACCCCAGACGTGTCCTCCATGTCTCCACAGCTCCTCATAGACCCTGGATGTGTTCTCCATGTCTCCACAGCCCATCATATACTTCAGACATGTCTTCCATGTCTCCACAGTCCCTTATAGACTCCAGATGTGTCCTCCATGTCTCCACAGCCCCTTATAGACCCCGGACGTGTCCTCCATGTCTCCACAGCCCCTCATGTACCTAAGACGTGTCCTCCATGTCTCCACAGCCCCTCATGTACATAAGACGTGTCCTCCATGTCTCCACAGCCCCTCATGTACCTAATACGTGTCCTCCATGTCTCCACAGCCCCTCATAGACCCCAGATGTATCCTCCATGTCTCCACAGCCCCTCATAGACCCCAGACGTGTCCTCCATGTCTCCACAGCTCCTCATAGACCCTGGATGTGTCCTCCATGTCTCCACAGCCCCTCATAGACCCCAGACGTGTCCTCCATGTCTCCACAGCTCCTCATAGACCCTGGATGTGTTCTCCATGTCTCCACAGCCCATCATATACTTCAGACATGTCTTCCATGTCTCCACAGTCCCTTATAGACTCCAGATGTGTCCTCCATGTCTCCACAGCCCCTTATAGACCCCGGACGTGTCCTCCATGTCTCCACAGCCCCTCATGTACCTAAGACGTGTCCTCCATGTCTCCACAGCCCCTCATGTACATAAGACGTGTCCTCCATGTCTCCACAGCCCCTCATGTACCTAAGACGTGTCCTCCATGTCTCCACAGCCTTTCATATACCTCAAATGTGTCCTCCATGTCTCCACAGCCCCTCATGTACCTAAGACGTGTCCTCCATGTCTCCACAGCCCCTCATATACCTCAGACATGTCCTCCATTTCTCCACAGCCCCTCATATACCTCAGACATGTCCTCCATGTCTCCACAGTTTCTCATAGACCCCGGACTTGTCCTCCATGTCTCCACAGCTCCTCACAGACCCTGCATGTGTTCTCCATGTCTCCACAGCCCCTCATAGACCCCAGATGTGTCCTCCATGTCTCCACAGCCTCCTCATAGACCCTGGATGTGTTCTCCATGTCTCCACAGCCTCTCATACACCTCAGATGTGTCGTCCATGTCTCCACAGCCCCTCATGTACCTAAGACGTGTCCTGCATGTCTCCACAGCCCCCACACACCCTAGACGTGTCCTCCATGTCTCCCCTGCCCCTCATAGACCCTAGATGTGTTCTCCATGTCTTCACAGCCCCTCATAGACCCCGGACGTGTCCTCCATGTCTCCCCAACCCCTCATACACCTCAGATGTGTCCTCCATGTCTCCCCGGCCCCCTCATAGACCCCGGACGTGTCCTCCATGTCTCCCCAACCCCTCATACACCTCAGATGTGTCCTCCATGTCTCCCTGGCCCCCCACACACCCTGGATGTGTCCTCCATGTCTCCCCCCACACTCTTCACTCACTTGCTCCGTTCCTCTTGCAGCTGCCATTTTTCTGCTGAGTCATCCTCTGTGATTTGGATTTTTTTCTTTATATAACTTTATTGATAGTGATCTCTGGACACGCATCTTTGATTTGCCAACTAGAGGTTCATACAAGGTCATGTGTATTGTGCGATTAACCCCTTAAGGACATTGCCATTTTCACCTTAAAGGGGTTGTCTCAATTCAACAAGTGGCATTTATCATGTAGGTGCAGCTAATACAAGGCCCTTCCTAATATATTGTGATTGTCCATATTGCCTCCTTTGCTGTTTGAATTCATTTTCCATCACATTATGCACGGCTTGTTTCCACGGTTATGACCACCCTGTAATTCAGCAGCGGTGGCCATGTTTGCACACTATAGCAAAAAATGTCGGCCCCTCTGGTGACAGGGACGGTGGGGGCGCACATAGTCGGGTGCTTTTTCTATACTGTGCAAACACGACCACCCCTGACGGATTGCAGGGTGGTCGTAACCATGGAAACGAGCAGTGTATAGTGTGATGGAAAAATAAATCCAGACAGCAAAGGAGGCAATATGGACAATAACAATATATTAGTAAGTGGCTTGTATTAACTTTATCTCTACATGATATATACCAACTGTTGAAGTGAGACAACCCCTTTAAGGACCAGGCCAAATTTTTGGAACTCTGACATGCGTCACTTTATGTGGCAATAACTTTTGAATGCTTCACTCAGATTGCTCAGACTAGCCAATCAGAGTGATGGCAGACTCAGGACTGCCCTCATTGGTCTGTACAGACTAGCCAATCAGAGTGATGGCAGGCTCGGAACTGCCCTCATTGGTCTGTACAGACTATCCAATCAGAGTGATTGCAGGCTCGGGACCGCCCTCATTGGTCAGTACAGACTAATCAATCAGAGTGATCACAGGCTCGGGACTGCCCTTATTGGTCTGTTCAAACTAGCCACTAAGAGAGATCACCAGCTCAGGACCTCCCTCATTGTTCTGTACAGACTAGCCAATCAGAGAAATCGCAGTCTCGGGACCGCCTTCATTGGTCTGTACAGTCTAGCCAATCAGAGTGATCGCAGGCGCGGGACCTCCTCCATTGGTCTGTACAGTCTTGCCAATCAGAGTGATCGCAGGCGCGGGACCTCCCTCATTGTTCTGTACAGTTTAGCCAATCAGAGAAATCGCAGTCTCGGGACCGCCTTCATTGGTCTGTACAGTCTAGCCAATCAGAGTGATCGCAGGCGCGGGACCTCCTCCATTGGTCTGTACAGTCTAGCCAATCAGAGTGATCGCAGGCGCGGGACCTCCTCCATTGGTCTGTACAGTCTTGCCAATCAAAGCGATCGCAGGCTCGGGACCGCCATCATTGATCTGTACAGTCTAGCCAATCAGGGTGATCGCAGGCTCTGGACCGCCCTCATTGGTCTGTACAGTCTAGCCAATCAAAGTGATCGCAGGCGCGGGACCTCCATCATTGGTCTGTACAGTCTAGCCAATCAGAGTGATCACAGGCTCGGGACCGCCATCATTGGTCTGTACAGTCTAGCCAATCAGAGTGATTGCAGACTCGGGACCCGCCATCATTGGTCTGTACAGTCTTGCCAATCAGAGTGATCGCAGACTCGGGACCGCCATCATTGGTCTGTACAGTCTAGCCAATCAGAGTGATCGCAGACTCGGGACCGCCATCATTGGTCTGTACAGTCTTGCCAATCAGAGTGATCGCAGACTCGGGACCGCCATCATTGGTCTGTACAGTCTAGCCAATCAGAGTGATCGCAGACTCGGGACCGCCATCATTGGGCTGTACAGACTAGCCAATCAGAGCGATCGCAGGCTCGGGACCGCCATCATTGGTCTGTACAGTTTAGCCAATCAGAGTGATCGCAGACTCGGGACCGCCCTCATTGGTCTGTACAGACTAGCCAATCAGAGTGATCGCAGGCGCGGGACATCCTTAATTGGTCTGTACAGACTAGCCAATCAGAGTGATCACAGGCTCGGGACTGCCCTCCTTGGTCTGTACAGACTAGCCAATCAGAGCGATCTCAAGCAAGGGGCCGCCCTCATTGGTCTGTACAGTCTTGCCAATCAGAGTGATTACAGGTGCAGGACTGCCCTCATTGGTCTAGCCAATCAGAGTGATTGCAGGTGCAGGACTGTCCTCATTGGTCTAGCCAATCAGAGTGATTGCAGGTGCAGGACTGTCCTCATTGGTCTGTACAGTCTAGCCAATCAGAGCGATCACAGGCGCGGGACCTCCCTCATTGGTCTGTACAGACTAGCCGATCAGAGTGATCCCAGGCACGGGACCGCCCTCATTGGTCTGTACAGACTAGCCAATCAAAGCGATCGCAGGCTCGGGACCGCCATCATTGGTCTGTACAGACTAGCCAATCAAAGCGATCGCAGGCGCGGGACAGCCATCATTGGTCTGTACAGACTACCCAATCAGAGTGATCACAGGTGCGGGACTGCCCTCATTGGTCTGTACAGACTAGCCAATCAGAGTGATCGCAGGCTCAGGACCGCCATCATTGGTCTGTACAGTCTAGCCAATCAGAGGGATTGCAGGCTCGGGACCGCCCTCATTGGTCTGTACAGACTAGCCAATCAGAGGGATCGCAGGCTCATTGGTCCTGGGCCGGTTAGCTGAGATCCCTGGTTGTGTGTAACATCCGGGATCTCGGCGCTGTCACTATGTATATAGACGTGGTGACAGTTTAGTGCCATGATTAATATACTCATCGCAGTAAGTAGCAGTGCTCCATGACAAGTATATACGTCATATAGCATTAGGGGGTTAACCTGGTAGCATCATGTGACCTCCGGGTGCTGCCATCAGGATAGGTCATCAGTATAAAAAAAGTGGACATCCCCTTTAAGTTAAATCTATTATGTAATGAATATAATTCTGTTTTGATGGAAGAAACGCTCCGTAACTGCTGGTTTGCTGTTGTGAAAACCGCATGCGTTTTCTTCGTGTTTTGTTTTTATATATATATGGTAGTAATGATATAGTAAGGATCCAAAAATCACTGCTCTGATGGACGCCAGACGGTTGGGGAGGATGCCTCTGAAGCAGAGACTTGGTTGGAAGGGGAGCCAAGGGGTTAATATGCTGGCCTGCGGTGTGAGGGGCTGTGGTTTGGATCTATGCATCCCGCAGGGGTGTTTCATAGTACGGTTGTCCCGCTGGGCCAGTCGGGTCAGCGCCGTTCCGGAACAGAGGTCTGCTGCGCCTCCTTTGAATCCTCTGGTGGTGAGTAGTTAGGGCCAGCAGGTCCGCGAGCTCCGCCTGCACTGGTCGACAACCCGCCAGGGCTGGGGTTCACAGGGAGGTTTTCTTTTGTGGCATCAGCCCCTTAGGCACCCAACTGGATGATGAGATAACACAGAAAATGTGGAACAATCAAAATGTTGACCGGCATAAAGCGCGTAAGCCCAGTTCAGACTGGATAACTGATAGAAGGCCTAAGGTGCCGGGACTATGGGAAATTGGGTGCAGGTGTTTTCAGTATTAGGTTGGGTGATGGGTCAGAAACATCTCTTTATATGAACTCTATTTACAGCGCCGGCGAATCTCATGGTGGCAGGGTCTGGTGGAAGTGACATGAGGAGTTCCGTATTTGCTTGGCGCTACAGCCAGAGACTGGTTGGGGTCAGAGCAACTGATGTCTGGTTGTGTTTCAGGAAAGCTCCTCAGAACGCGCCCTTTTAGTGACTGGTTCTAAGCTTGCTGCTCTAGGATCGGCGGCCCCTAGATTACTGCTCCAGGGTCGGTAGTCCCCAGCTTACTGCTCCAGGGTCAGTAGTACCCAGCTTACTGCTCCAGGGTCGGCGGCCCCTAGATTACTGCTCCAGGGTCAGTAGTACCCAGCTTACTGCTCCAGGGTCGGTAGTCCCCAGCTTACTGCTCCAGGATCAGTAGTCCCCAGTTACTGCTCCAGGGTCAGTAGTCCCCAGCTTACTGCTCCAGGGTCAGTAGTCCCCAGTTACTGCTCCAGGGTCAGTTGTCCCCAGCTTACTGCTCCAGGGTCAGTAGTCCCCAGCTTACTGCTCCAGGGTCAGTAGTCCCCAGCTTACTGCTCCAGGGTCAGTAGTCCCCAGTTACTGCTCCAGGGTCAGTAGTCCCCAGCTTACTGCTCCAGGGTTAGTAGTCCCCAGTTACTGCTCCAGGGTCAGTAGTCCCCAGTTACTGCTCCAGGGTCAGTAGTCCCCAGTTACTGCTCCAGGGTCAGTAGTCCCCAGCTTACTGCTCCAGGGTCAGTAGTCCCCAGCTTACTGCTCCAGGGTCAGTAGTCCCCAGTTACTGCTCCAGGGTCAGTAGTCCCCAGCTTACTGCTCCAGGGTTAGTAGTCCCCAGTTACTGCTCCAGCGTCAGTGGCACCCAGTTACTGCTCCAGGGTCTGTGGCACCCAGCTTAGTGCTCCAGGGTCAGTTGTCCCCAGTTACTGCTCCAGGGTCAGTTGTCCCCAGTTACTGCTCCAGGGTCAGTTGTCCCCAGCTTACTGCTCCAGGGTCAGTTGTCCCCAGCTTACTGCTCCAGCGTCAGTGGCACCCAGTTACTGCTCCAGGGTCTGTGGCACCCAGTTTACTGCTCCAGGGTCAGTAGTCCCCAGTTACTGCTCCAGGGTCAGTAGTCCCCAGCTGACTGCTCCAGGGTCAGTTGTCCCCAGCTTACTGCTCCAGGGTCAGTAGTCCCCAGCTTACTGCTCCAGGGTCAGTGGTCCCCAGCTTACTGCTCCAGGGTCAGTAGTCCCCAGTTACTGCTCCAGGGTCAGTAGTCCCCAGCTTACTGCTCCAGGGTTAGTAGTCCCCAGTTACTGCTCCAGCGTCAGTGGCACCCAGTTACTTCTCCAGGGTCTGTGGCACCCCAGCTTAGTGCTCCAGGGTCAGTTGTCCCCAGTTACTGCTCCAGGGTCAGTTGTCCCCAGCTTACTGCTCCAGAGTTAGTTGTCCCCAGCTTACTGCTCCAGCGTCAGTGGCACCCAGTTACTGCTCCAGGGTCTGTGGCACCCAGTTTACTGCTCCAGGGTCAGTAGTCCCCAGTTACTGCTCCAGGGTCAGTAGTCCCCAGTTACTGCTCCAGGGTCAGTAGTCCCCAGTTACTGCTCCAGGGTCAGTAGTCCCCAGTTACTGCTCCAGGGTCAGTAGTCCCCAGTTACTGCTCCAGGGTCAGTAGTCCCCAGTTACTGCTCCAGGGTCAGTAGTCCCCAGTTACTGCTCCAGGGTCAGTAGTCCCCAGTTACTGCTCCAGGGTCAGTAGTCCCCAGTTACTGCTCCAGGGTCAGTAGTCCCCAGTTACTGCTCCAGGGTCAGTAGTCCCCAGTTACTGCTCCAGGGTCAGTAGTCCCCAGCTTACTGCTCCAGGATCCGCGGTACCCAGCTTACTGCTCCAGGGTTAGTAGTCCCCAGTTACTGCTCCAGGGTCAGTGGCCCCCAGCTTAGTGCTCCAGGATCAGTGGCCCCCAGCTTACTGCTCCAGGGTCGGTGGCTGTCCGCAGGCCAGGACCATGATGACTATGAGGGACACTGCAGGTTTTTTGGACTGTGAGTGTTTGGCCTGCGGAGGTGGGCGTGCTGCTGTCTGATGTCCTCGCTCCAATAAACCACCAACCAGAACATCAGGTGCGACTGACGGGAAGGACGACAGTGAGCGTGGACGCGATGTCCAAGTGACTCCACCTGTACCCCGATAGAGCAGCACCAGACAGATTAACCTCCTTCCCCAAGGGTTTGTAGGTGAATGACGGTATTGATGGCCATGTCTTATCCCTTGTCTGGAATGCGGGTCCGGCTGCCCTCATGGCTCGATCCATTACTTGGATGATTTCCTTTTTGTTGGGGCCAACTACTCGCTTGATGTTTCTGCTGGCATTGACATCGACACCTCTTCCATGGGCAGGATTTTTTTCTGGCACCTTTCCGTAGCTACCCGTGACATGATGAAACCTGATCATCATGTATGGTGGGATGTTTTTTCGTTGGTCACACCTGCTGTAAGCTCTGAGACGTCGAATGAGGCGGGCTCGTCAAGTTATGGAGCCGAGTGCCCATTACAGACTGTAACTGCCTGTTTTAGGTTTACAATGGTGTACTGGCCGGACTCATGGCGCTCAGCTCACACTAACCTCACTTTATATGGAGTTGCTTCAGAAATCCATGGGGTCAGGGAACAGGGTGTGCGCCAGAGACTGTGGCCAGAGTGTAGGTAGGCCTGGGCATTGAGGCTGGAGCTGTCAGCTTGCCCATTAGTGGGTATAACTGCTTACTGGCCTCAGCCGGGCGCGGCACGTGGAAAAACTGCTCCATCATGTTGAGGAGACTGAAATGCTCCACACCCCACTAAGATGATAGAGTGTTGTAGGCACTTGGATGCATCAAGGGAGCCCAACAGGCTGGGGCTCAACACCGCGAGCACCATCGCAAAAGGTATTGCCTTGTTTGCAAGGAGGGAGTGCTGTCAAGACCCATTTTTTATATAGTGTTGTAGGCACTGCCATCAACATCATCATTATCCTCCTGCTCCTCCACCTTTGACTTCTCCTCCAGTGGCAGCTCCTCATCCTCCTCCACTCCTATTGGGTCCCTATTGGGCAGGTGTCTGTGATGAGCTGCCACTCTCTAACCCCAAAATAACACTTGACTGTAACCGCCAAGCTGTGTCACCATTAGAGACTGTAACTGCTAAACTGTATGCCCATTAGTTGCTATAACTGCCAAGCTGTGTGCCTGTTAGAGACTGTAGCCATCAAGCTCATTCCTCCCAACCATCCCGGATCCAGCGGGACAGTCCTGGATTTCAGTGGCTGTCACACAGTCCTGGGCAGGGGAGGTATGTCCTGCTCTCTTCCATAGAGGCAGAGACAGCTGATTATAATGAAGCAGGGAGGCCACTGCTCCCCACTTCACCATTCACCTCAGCTGCCCCTCCACCACTCTCCACTAACCTCCTCATCAGGAGGGTGCGCTGTGGAGCACTGAGGAGGACATGTTCCTTCAGTGTCCTCCTCTGTCTGTCTGTGCGCCCAATAAAGACTGTAACTGCCGAGCTGTGTGCCCATTAGTGGATATAACTAACGAGCTGTGTGCCCATTAGTGGATATAACTGACGAGCTGAGTGCCCACTAGTGGCTATAACTGCCGAGCTGAGTGCCCACTAGTGGCTATAACTGCCGAGCTGTGTGCCCAGTAGAGACTGTAACTGCCAAGCTGAGTGCCCACTAGTGGCTATAACTGCCAATCTGAGTGCCCATTTGTTGTCCAAATTGGATTACAATCTGTTCCTTAGATCTGTGCCATGTTCTTCTCTGTTACATAGTGACATAATGTATTTCAGTCAAGGACAAAAGACCAAAAATTTTACTCCTCTTACAATATGATGAAACTTTCAGTCCACGTCCTGATGGAAAAGTAACTTGGACTCTGGGACTATGGCAGGAGGGAGCGACCACTGCAGCCCCTTCAATAATATGGTCACGGCCTGCTGCTGCTCCAAACCGTCCTCGTGTCCTCGCCAGTCCTGCACCTCTTGCTACTTTAGTCCTTGAATCGTTGGTTTTGGGAATGGAAAGCACTTGGATTTGTATGAGTTTTCCTTCGTTGTCCTGTAAGTGGTCACTTATGTTATCCACGTGCAGGGATCCCGCCATAGGCTTTAGGGTTTGGAACTCATCAGTATAATGAAGGCAGTGGGATCGGGGGTCTCATATTGATGGAGTCCAGCCAGGGACTGTGTTCTTCTACCAGGCTGTGGGGCACTTGATGTTTATTATTTGGAGGTGGACAGGAGAGGCGCCCCCTGGGGCAAACTGCTCCCGACCTAAAGGGGCACTAGGATGTCAGGAAAGGAAAGGAGCAGCAACACCATCAGGAGCGGACTCAGAACTTAAAGTGGCCCTGGAAAAAATACTAAAAGTGGCCCCGTTTTGTAGCTAGGTCCAAACTGATGGAGGGCAGGGACAGCAATACTATATTGTCGCACATTATACCACCCCGACAGAGCCAAATACCACAGTCCATCATAAAATACTGGCAGCAGCACAAAGTACATCCCCAAATATTTCCAATCGCTGGCAGTGAGGAGGGACCAGGCGGCCCTCTGGGCATCGGCCCACCGGGAAATTTCCCTGTAAGGTCTATGGCCAATCCGCCCCTGAACACCATTCTCCTGCAGATCGGTGTGGTTGCTGTGTGGTTGGCACTGTTATATGGGGACTGATATGGAGGTACTGTTATCCACCTTCTGACATGTTCTCTCACATTTCATTCTCAGAACAGAGACATAAGGACGAGCAGTTAAACCCGCAGACAGGTACTAACGCTGGGAGTCCTCATATCACCCCCACACAGTGCCCTCCTCCATAGTACCCCTCGTCCTCAGAGGACTCCCCATAATAGTGCTGACAGAGAGAAGATGCCCACCTCTCCTAGTGGTCACACCACCCACATCAGCGGCCATCTTGTCTTTTCAACAAAGTAATAAAAACACCAGTTATTTGTTTCTTGGGTAGACATGTGACTTCCTTCTCTGATTTTATTTATTTCATGAATCGGACCCAATCAAAGCTGTGCTACAAAATTAGACAAAAACGGAGACACGGTTCTTCAGGAGGAGAATAATGAAGGTGTCACATGATCAGCAGCGCTGATATTAAATGCCTTCAGCCGCCAGGGTCACAGGAGAGCGGAGGACAAACCGAAAAATCTGCTGTAAGGTCTAGAATAAGAAATTCCCATCATTACATGACAATCATATATGTACATTACAGCCAATAGGACAGAGGAGAAATGGTGGATCATACCATTACTGCGAGAGAAAAAGGGGGAGAAGACAAAAAAGATCTACCATATATGTGTACTATGTATAATAACCATGTAGATATACAGTCATGGCCAAAAGTTTTGAGAATGACACAAATCTTCTATTTTCACATGATCTGCTGCCCTCTGGTTTTTATGTGTGTTTGTCAGATGTTTTTATCACATACAGAAATATAATTACAATCATATTATGAGTAACAAAAGCTTATATTGACAGTTAGAATGAGTTAATGCACAAGTCAATATTTGCAGTGTTAACCCTTCTTCTTCAGGACCTCCGCAATTCTCCCTGGCATGCTCTCAATCAACTTCTGGACCAAATCCTGACTGATAGCCGTCCATTCTTGCACAATCAATGCTTGCATTTTGTCAGAATTTGTAGGTTTTTGTTTGTCCACCCGTCTCTTGATGATTGACCACAAGTTCTCAATGGGATTAAGATCTGGGGAGTTTCCAGGCCATGGACCCAAAATCTCTATGTTTTGTTCCCTGAGCCATTTAGTTATCACCTTTGCTTTATGGCAAGGTGCTCCATCATGCTGGAAAAGGCATTGTTGATCGCCAAACTGCTCTTGGACGGTTGGGAGAAGTTGCTTTCAGAGGACATTCTGGTCCCATTCTTTATTCATGGCTGTGTTTTTAGGCAAGACTGTGAGAGAGCCGATTCCCTTGGCTGAGAAGCAACCCCACACATGAATGGTTTCAGGATGCTTTACAGTTGGCATGAGACAAGACTGGTGGTAGCGCTCACCTCGTCTTCTCCAAATAAGCTGTTTTCCAGATGTCCCAAACAATCGAAAAGGGGATTCATCAGAGAAAATGACTTTCCCCCAGTCCTCAGCAGTCCACTCCCTGTACCTTCTGCAGAATATCAGTCTGTCCCTGATGTTTTTTCTGGAGAGAAGTGGCTTCTTTGCTGCCCTCCTTGAGACCAGGCCTTGCTCCAAGAGTCTCCGCCTCACAGTGCGTGCAGATGCACTCACACCTGCCTGCTGCCATTCCTGAGCAAGCTCTGCACTGCTGGTAGCCCGATCCCGCAGCTGAAACACTTTTAAGAGGCGGTCCTGTCGCTTGCTGGTCTTTCTTAGGTGCCCTGGAGCCTTTTTGGCAACAATGGAACCTCTCTCCTTGAAGTTCTTGATGATGCGATAGATTGTTGACTGAGGTGCAATCTTTCTAGCTGCGATACTCTTCCCTGTTAGGCCATTTTTGTGCAGTGTAATGATGACTGCACGTGTTTCTTTAGAGATAACCATGGTTAACAGAAGAGAAACAATGATGCCAAGCACCAGCCTCCTTTTAAAGTGTCCAGTGGTGTCATTCTTACTTAATCATGACAGATTGATCTCCAGCCCTGTCCTCATCAACACCCACACCTGTGTTAATTGAGCAATCACTGAAACTATGTTAGCTGGTCCTTTTAAGGCAGGGCTGCAATGATGTTGAAATGTGTTTTGGGGGATAAAGTTCATTTTCTAGGCAAATATTGACTTTGCAAGTAATTGCTGTTAAGCGGATCACTCTTTATAACATTCTGGAGTATATGCAAATTGCCATTGTAAAAACTGAAGCAGTAGACTTTGTAAAAATTAATATTTGTATCATTCTCAAAACTTTTGGCCATGACTGTACTATATATGTGTACTATGTATAATAACCATGTAGATATACTATATATGTGTACTATGTATAATAACCATGTAGATATACTATATATGTGTACTATGTATAATAACCATGTAGATATACTATATATATGTGTACTATGTATAATAACCATGTAGATATACTATATATGTGTACTATGTATAATAACCATGTAGATATACTATATATGTGTACTATGTATAATAACCATGTAGATATACTATATATGTGTACTATGTATAATAACCATGTAGATATTCTATATATGTGTACTATGTATAATAACCATGTAGATATACTATATATGTGTACTATGTATAATAACCATGTAGATATACTATATATGTGTACTATGTATAATAACCATGTAGATATACTATATATGTGTACTATGTATAATAACCATGTAGATATACTATATATGTGTACTATGTATAATAACCATGTAGATATACTATATATGTGTACTATGTATAATAACCCTGTAGATATACTATATATGTGTACTATGTATAATAACCATGTAGATATACTATATATGTGTACTGTATAATAACCCTGTAGATATACTATATATGTGTACTATGTATAATAACCATGTAGATATACTATATATGTGTACTGTATAATAACCATGTAGATATACTATATATATGTACTATGTATAATAACCATGTAGATATACTATATATGTGTACTATGTATAATAACCATGTAGATATACTATATATGTGTACTGTATAATAACCATGTAGATATACTATATATGTGTACTGTATATAATAACCATGTATATATACTATATATGTGTACTGTATAATAACCCTGTAGATATACTATATATGTGTACTATGTATAATAACCCTGTAGATATACTATATATGTGTACTATGTATAATAACCATGTAGATATACTATATATGTGTACTATGTATAATAACCATGTAGATATACCATATATGTGTACTATGTATAATAACCATGTAGATATACCATATATGTGTACTATGTATAATAACCATGTAGATATACTATATATGTGTACTATGTATAATAACCCTGTAGATATACTATATATATGTGTACTATGTATAATAACCCTGTAGATATAACTATATATGTGTAGCTATGTATAATAACCATGTAGATATACTAATATAATATGTGTACTAATGTATAATAACCCCTGTAGATATACTATATATGTGTACTGTATAATAACCCTGTAGATATACTATATGTGTGTACTATGTATAATAACCCTGTAGATATACTATATATGTGTACTATGTATAATAACCATGTAGATATACTATATATGTGTACTATGTATAATAACCATGTAGATATACCATATATGTGTACTATGTATAATAACATGTAGATATACTATAGTATGTGTACTATGTATAATAACCATGTAGAATATAGCTATATATGTGTACTATATATAATAACCCATTAGATATACTATAGTATGTGTACTATGTATAATAACCATGTAGATATACTATATATGTGTACTATGTATAATAACCATGTAGATATACTATATATGTGTACTATGTATAATAACCATGTAGATATACTATATATGTGTACTATGTATAATAACCATGTAGATATACTATATATGTGTACTATGTATAATAACCCTGTAGATATACTATATATGTGTACTATATATAATAACCCTGTAGATATACTATATATGTGTACTATGTATAATAACCATGTAGATATACTATATATGTGTACTATGTATAATAACCATGTAGTAGTATATAATAACCATGTAGATATACTATATATGTGTACTATGTATAATAACCATGTAGATATACTATATATGTGTACTATGTATAATAACCATGTAGATATACTATATATGTGTACATGTATATAACCATGTAGATATACTATATATGTGTACTTGTATAATAACCATGTAGATATACTATATATGTGTACTATGTATAATAATATTATATATACATGTGTACTACCATGTGTATATATATGTATAATAACCAGGTACTACTATATATAATGTGTACCTGTAGATATACTATATATGTGTACTATGTATAATAACCATGTAGATATACTATATATGTGTACTATAATAACCATGTGTACTATGTATAATAACCATGTAGATATACTATATATGTGTACTATGTATAATAACCTATGTATAAATAACCATGTAGATATACTATATATGTGTACTATTATAACCATGGTGATATACTATATTGTGTACTATAAAATGTAATAATAACCATGTTAGATATATATATATGTAATATATGTTATATAATAACCATGTAGATATACTATATATGTGTACTATGTATTAACATGTAGATATGTATATGTATAATATACCATGTAGATATACTATATAATGTGTACTATGTATATAACCTGTGTAGATATACCTATATATGTGTACTATAATAACCATGTAATATACCCTGTAGATATACTATATATGTGTATATGTACCAGTAGTATATATGTGTACTATGTATATAACCATGTTATATATATGTGTACTATATAATAACCATGTAGATATACTCATATATGTGTACTATGTATAATAACCATGTAGTATACTATATATGTGTACTAATGTATATAACATGTAGATATACTATATTATGTACTATGTATATAACCCTTATGTAGATATACTATATATGTGTACTATGTATAATAACCATGTAGATATACTATATATGTGTACTATGTATAATAACCCTGTGATATACGCTATATATGTGTACTGTATAATACCCTGTAGATATACTATATATTGTACTGTATATAATAACCATGTAGATATACTATATATATGTACTATGTATAATAACATGTAGATATACATATATGTGTACTATGTATAATAACCATATTAACCCTGTATGATATACTATATATGTGTACTATGTATTAACCATGTAGATATACTATATATGTGTACTATGTATAATAACCATTATGTGTACTGTATATAACCTGTAGATATACTATATATGTGTACTGTATATAATAACCATGTATATATACTATAATATGTGTACCTGTATATATAACCCTGTAGATATACTATATATGTGTACTATGTATAATAACCATGTAGTATACATATATGTGGTACTAACCATGTAGATATAATAACCATGTAACCCATGTAGATATATATATGTGTACTATGTATAATAACCCTGTAGATATACTATATATAATGTGTACTATGTATAATAACCCTGTAGATATACTATATATGTGTACTGTATAATAACCTGTAGATATACTATATATGTGTACTATGTATATAACCCTGTAGATATACTATATATGTGACTATGTATAATAACCATGTAGATATACTATATATGTGTACTATGTATAAATAACTATGTAGATATATACCATGTGTGCTATGTATAATAACCTACTATATATGTGTACTATGTATAATAACCATGTAGATATACTATATATATGTGTACTAATGTATATAATAACCCTGTAGATATACTATATATGTGTAGCTATATATGTATGTATATAACCATGTAGATATACTATATATGTGTACTATGTATAATAACCCTGTAGATACTATAATATGTGTACTAGTATAATAACTTATATATGTGTACTATGTATTAACCATGTAGATATACTATACTATGTGTACTATGTGTATAATAACCATGTAGTAGTACTATGTAGATATACTATATATGTGTACTGTAGATATATATAACCCATGTAGATATACTATATATGTGTACTATGTATAATACCATGTCGATATATATATATGTGCTGTGTATAATAATTGTAGATATACTATATATGTGTACTAACGCCTGTAGATATACCTATGTGTATAACCATGTATATACTATATATGTGTACTATGTATAATAACCATGTAGATATACTATATATGTGTACTATGTATAATAACCATGTAGATATAACTATATATGTGTATATGATAATAAACCATGTAGATATACTATATATGTATACTATGTATAAAACATGTAGATATGTGTACTATGTATATAGTGTACTATGTATAATAAAAAAAAAAAAAAAAAAAAAAAAAAAAAAAAAAAAAAAAAAAAAAAAAAAAAAAAAAAAAAAAAA
>ONZH01029631.1:0-42176 GCA_900303285.1 Rhinella marina | reverse complement strand
AGCTCTCCTGTGTGGTGTAGTATAGAGGATCTGTCAGCTCTCCTGTGTGGTGTAGTATAGAGGATCTGTCAGCTCTCCTGTGTGGTGTAGTATATAGAGGATCTGTCAGCTCTCCTGTGTGGTGTAGTATAGAGGATCTGTCAGCTCTCCTGTGTGTGGTGTAGTATAGAGGATCTGTCAGCTCTCCTGTGTGGTGTAGTATAGAGGATCTGTCAGCTCTCCTGTGTGGTGTAGTATAGAGGATCTGTCAGCTCTCCTGTGTGGTGTAGTATAGAGGATCTGTCAGCTCTCCTGTGTGGTGTAGTATAGAGGATCTGTCAGCTCTCCTGTGTGGTGTAGTATAGAGGATCTGTCAGCTCTCCTGTGTGGTGTAGTATAGAGGATCTGTCAGCTCTCCTGTGTGTGTAGTATAGAGGATCTGTCAGCTCTCCTGTGTGGTGTAGTATAGAGGATCTGTCAGCTCTCCTGTGTGGTGTAGTATAGAGGATCTGTCAGCTCTCCTGTGTGGTGTAGTATAGAGGATCTGTCAGCTCTCCTGTGTGGTGTAGTATAGAGGATCTGTCAGCTCTCCTGTGTGGTGTAGTATAGAGGATCTGTCAGCTCTCCTGTGTGGTGTAGTATAGAGGATCTGTCAGCTCTCTCCTGTGTGGTGTAGTATAGAGGATCTGTCAGCTCTCCTGTGTGGTGTAGTATAGAGGATCTGTCAGCTCTCCTGTGTGGTGTAGTATAGAGGATCTGTCAGCTCTCCTGTGTGGTGTAGTATAGAGGATCTGTCGGCTCTCCTGTGTGGTGTAGTATAGAGGATCTGTCAGCTCTCCTGTGTGGTGTAGTATAGAGGATCTGTCGGCTCTCCTGTGTGGTGTAGTATAGAGGATCTGTCGGCTCTCCTGTGTGGTGTAGTATAGAGGATCTGTCAGCTCTCCTGTGTGTGGTGTAGTATAGAGGATCTGTCAGCTCTCCTGTGTGGTGTAGTATAGAGGATCTGTCAGCTCTCCTGTGTGGTGTAGTATAGAGGATCTGTCGGCTCTCCTGTGTGGTGTAGTATAGAGGATCTGTCGGCTCTCCTGTGTGGTGTAGTATAGAGGATCTGTCAGCTCTCCTGTGTGGTGTAGTATAGAGGATCTGTCAGCTCTCCTGTGTGGTGTAGTATAGAGGATCTGTCAGCTCTCCTGTGTGGTGTAGTATAGAGGATCTGTCAGCTCTCCTGTGTGGTGTAGTATAGAGGATCTGTCAGCTCTCCTGTGTGGTGTAGTATAGAGGATCTGTCAGCTCTCCTGTGTGGTGTAGTATAGAGGATCTGTCAGCTCTCCTGTGTGGTGTAGTATAGAGGATCTGTCAGCTCTCCTGTGTGGTGTAGTATAGAGGATCTGTCAGCTCTCCTGTGTGGTGTAGTTATAGAGGATCTGTCGGCTCTCCTGTGTGGTGTAGTATAGAGGATCTGTCAGCTCTCCTGTGTGGTGTAGTATAGAGGATCTGTCAGCTCTCCTGTGTGGTGTAGTATAGAGGATCTGTCAGCTCTCTCCTGTGTGGTGTAGTATAGAGGATCTGTCAGCTCTCCTGTGTGGTGTAGTATAGAGGATCTGTCAGCTCTCCTGTGTGGTGTAGTATAGAGGATCTGTCAGCTCTCCTGTGTGGTGTAGTATAGAGGATCTGTCAGCTCTCCTGTGTTGGTGTAGTATAGAGGATCTGTCGGCTCTCCTGTGTGGTGTAGTATAGAGGATCTGTCAGCTCTCCTGTGTGTGGTGTAGTATAGAGGATCTGTCAGCTCTCCTGTGTGGTGTAGTATAGAGGATCTGTCGGCTCTCCTGTGTGGTGTAGTATAGAGGATCTGTCAGCTCTCCTGTGTGGTGTAGTATAGAGGATCTGTCAGCTCTCCTGTGTGGTGTAGTATAGAGGATCTGTCAGCTCTCCTGTGTGGTGTAGTATAGAGGATCTGTCAGCTCTCCTGTGTGGTGTAGTATAGAGGATCTGTCAGCTCTCCTGTGTGGTGTAGTATAGAGGATCTGTCAGCTCTCCTGTGTGGTGTAGTATAGAGGATCTGTCAGCTCTCCTGTGTGGTGTAGTATAGAGGATCTGCTCTCCTGTGTGGTGTAGTATAGAGGATCTGTCAGCTCTCCTGTGTGGTGTAGTATAGAGGATCTGTCGGCTCTCCTGTGTGGTGTAGTATAGAGGATCTGTCAGCTCTCCTGTGTGGTGTAGTATAGAGGATCTGTCAGCTCTCCTGTGTGGTGTAGTATAGAGGATCTGTCAGCTCTCCTGTGTGGTGTAGTATAGAGGATCTGTCAGCTCTCCTGTGTGTGGTGTAGTATAGAGGATCTGTCGGCTCTCCTGTGTGGTGTAGTATAGAGGATCTGTCAGCTCTCCTGTGTGGGTGTAGTATAGAGGATCTGTCAGCTCTCCTGTGTGGGTGTAGTATAGAGGATCTGTCAGCTCTCCTGTGTGTGGTGTAGTATAGAGGATCTGTCAGCTCTCCTGTGTGGTGTAGTATAGAGGATCTGTCAGCTCTCCTGTGTGGTGTAGTATAGAGGATCTGTCAGCTCTCCTGTGTGGTGTAGTATATAGAGGATCTGTCAGCTCTCCTGTGTGGTGTAGTATAGAGGATCTGTCGGCTCTCCTGTGTGGTGTAGTATAGAGGATCTGTCAGCTCTCCTGTGTGGTGTAGTATAGAGGATCTGTCAGCTCTCCTGTGTGGTGTAGTATAGAGGATCTGTCAGCTCTCCTGTGTGGTGTAGTATAGAGGATCTGTCAGCTCTCCTGTGTGGTGTAGTATAGAGGATCTGTCAGCTCTCCTGTGTGGTGTAGTATAGAGGATCTGTCAGCTCTCCTGTGTGGTGTAGTATAGAGGATCTGTCAGCTCTCCTGTGTGTGGTGTAGTATAGAGGATCTGTCAGCTCTCCTGTGTGGTGTAGTATAGAGGATCTGTCAGCTCTCCTGTGTGGTGTAGTATAAGAGGATCTGTCGGCTCTCCTGTGTGGTGTGTAGTATAGAGGATCTGTCAGCTCTCCTGTGTGGTGTAGTATAGAGGATCTGTCGGCTCTCCTGTGTGGTGTAGTATAGAGGATCTGTCAGCTCTCCTGTGTGGTGTAGTATAGAGGATCTGTCAGCTCTCCTGTGTGGTGTAGTATAGAGGATCTGTCAGCTCTCCTGTGTGGTGTAGTATAGAGGATCTGTCAGCTCTCCTGTGTGGTGTAGTATAGAGGATCTGTCAGCTCTCCTGTGTGGTGTAGTATAGAGGATCTGTCAGCTCTCCCTGTGTGGTGTAGTATAGAGGATCTGTCAGCTCTCCTGTGTGGTGTAGTATAGAGGATCTGTCAGCTCTCCTGTGTGGTTGTAGTATAGAGGATCTGTCAGCTCTCCTGTGTGGTGTAGTATAGAGGATCTGTCAGCTCTCCTGTGTGGTGTAGTATAGAGGATCTGTCAGCTCTCCTGTGTTGGTGTAGTATAGAGGATCTGTCAGCTCTCCTGTGTGGTGTAGTATAGAGGATCTGTCAGCTCTCCTGTGTGGTTGTAGTATAGAGGATCTGTCAGCTCTCCTGTGTGGTGTAGTATAGAGGATCTGTCAGCTCTCCTGTGTGTGGTGTAGTATAGAGGATCTGTCAGCTCTCCTGTGTGGTGTAGTATAGAGGATCTGTCAGCTCTCCTGTGTGGTGTAGTATAGAGGATCTGTCAGCTCTCCTCCTGTGTGTGTAGTATAGAGGATCTGTCAGCTCTCCTGTGTGTGTGTAGTATAGAGGATCTGTCAGCTCTCCTGTGTGGTGTAGTATAGAGGATCTGTCAGCTCTCCTGTGTGGTGTAGTATAGAGGATCTGTCAGCTCTCCTGTGTGGTGTAGTATAGAGGATCTGTCAGCTCTCCTGTGTGGTGTAGTATATAGAGGATCTGTCAGCTCTCCTGTGTGGTGTAGTATAGAGGATCTGTCAGCTCTCCTCTGTGTGTTGTAGTATAGAGGATCTGTCAGCTCTCCTGTGTGGTGTAGTATAGAGGATCTGTCAGCTCTCCTGTGTGGTGTAGTAGTATAGAGGATCTGTCAGCTCTCCTGTGTGTGGTGTAGTATAGAGGATCTGTCAGCTCTCCTGTGTGGTGTAGTATAGAGGATCTGTCAGCTCTCCTCTGTGTGGTGTAGTATAGAGGATCTGTCAGCTCTCCTGTGTGGTGTAGTATAGAGGATCTGTCAGCTCTCCTGTGTGGTGTAGTATAGAGGATCTGTCAGCTCTCCTGTGTGGTGTAGTATAGAGGATCTGTCAGCTCTCCTGTGTGGTGTAGTATAGAGGATCTGTCAGCTCTCCTGTGTGGTGTAGTATAGAGGATCTGTCAGCTCTCCTCTGTGTGGTGTAGTATAGAGGATCTGTCAGCTCTCCTGTGTGGTGTAGTATAGAGGATCTGTCAGCTCTCCTGTGTGGTGTAGTATAGAGGATCTGTCAGCTCTCCTGTGTGGTGTAGTATAGAGGATCTGTCAGCTCTCCTCTGTGTGTTGTAGTATAGAGGATCTGTCAGCTCTCCTGTGTGGTGTAGTATAGAGGATCTGTCAGCTCTCCTGTGTGGTGTAGTAGTATAGAGGATCTGTCAGCTCTCCTGTGTGGTGTAGTATAGAGGATCTGTCAGCTCTCCTGTGTGGTGTAGTATAGAGGATCTGTCAGCTCTCCTGTGTGGTGTAGTATAGAGGATCTGTCAGCTCTCCTCTGTGTGTTGTAGTATAGAGGATCTGTCAGCTCTCCTGTGTGTGTGTAGTATAGAGGATCTGTCAGCTCTCCTGTGTGTGTGTAGTATAGAGGATCTGTCAGCTCTCCTGTGTGGTGTAGTTATAGAGGATCTGTCAGCTCTCCTGTGTGTGGTGTAGTATATAGAGGATCTGTCAGCTCTCCTGTGTGGTTGTAGTATAGAGGATCTGTCAGCTCTCCTGTGTGGTGTAGTATAGAGATCTGTCAGGCTCTCCTGTGTGGTGTAGTATAGAGGATCTGTCAGCTCTCCTGTGTGGTGTAGTATAGAGGATCTGTCAGCTCTCCTGTGTGTGTAGTATAGAGATCTGTCAGCTCTCCTGTGTGGTGTAGTATAGAGGATCTGTCAGCTCTCCCGTGTGGTGTAGTATAGAGGATCTGTCAGCTCTCCTGTGTGTTGTAGTATAGAGGATCTGTCAGCTCTCCTGTGTGTTGTAGTATAGAGGATCTGTCAGCTCTCCTGTGTGTTGTAGTATAGAGGATCTGTCAGCCTGCTGTGTGTTGTAGTATAGAGGATCTTTCAGTCTTCTTTGTTTGTCAGCTTACTGATATGATGATCCCCAGTTATCTAATATATAAACCTGAGTGTATTTGTGTACGTTCGCTAAATGAATCCGTACCGTCGCATTTACAATCGCGAAATTTGGCACACAGGTACATCAGGTGTCCTGGAAGGTTTTAAACCGGGTCTCAGCTCTCTAGCATGTAATGTTCCTGAGATATTCCCAAAAAATGCAAATATGGCACCATCACATGACCCACATTAGCCAATAGAAGATCGCAGGCCCTTAGTCTCACATGCACAGTTTTCCCCAGGTTTCCATAGCAACCCAGCCATTTTTCTTCACTGCTCTAGGTCATCTTTAAAGGGGCAGGGCGCTGTGGATGACACTTTTAAGGGAGCAGAGTGCTGTGGGGGTCACAGTTAAGGTGACGATCCGTTATGAAGGTCAGTGTTAATGGGCAGATTGCTGTAGAGGCCACTGTTAAGGGGGAGGGTGTTGTGGAAATCACTGTTAAGGAGATGGGGTACTGTGGAGGTAAATAATAAAGGGGCGGCTGCTGTGGAGGTCATTGTTAAAGGGGCGGGCACTGTGGAGGTCACTGTTAAGGCAGCGGGGTACTGTGAGGTCACTGTTAAGGCAGCGGGGTACTGTGAGGTCACTGTTAAGGCAGCGGGGTACTGTGAGGTCACTGTTAAGGGAGAGGGGTACAGTGGAGGTCACTGTTAAGGCAGTGGGGTACTGTGAAGTCACTGTTAAGGCAGCGGGGTACTGTGAGGTCACTGTTAACGGAGCGGAGTACAGTGGAGGTCACTGTTAAGGGAGCAGAGTACTGTGGCAGTCACTGTTAAAGATGCAGTCACTGGCGAGGTCTCTGTTAAGGGGTCAGGAATGGTGGAGGTCACAGTTAAAGGGACTGTAACCTATGGTCAGTGTTAAGGGGTAGGTGTTGTCGAGGTCACTGTTAAGGGGGCGGGCCCCTGTGGAGGTCACTGTCAAGGGGGTGGGGTGCTGTGGAACTCACTGTTAAAGGGGCAGATTGCTGTGAAGGTCAAAGTTAAGGGGGTGGGCTGCTGTGGAGGTCCCATTTGAAGGAGGTGGGGACTGTAGGGGGCTGTGGAGGTCACTATTAAGGGGGTGAGGTTCTCTAGATGTCACTGTTATAGGGGATACTGTCAATATCTTTTAGTGACATACACAAAGATTACATGAACTGGATTAAATATACTCATGAAAAACCAGCTCTTTCTGCTAGTCTTTTATAGAAAGCACTAATATCATCCATGAACTGCATTTCAGGTCTCCAACTACATCTGACACCGCATTCAAGACGGTAGATATCTGCTTCCACAATATTTTCTAGGGGCCCGGGGGTGAGTCCCTATTTTAAGGTAATGCTACAGCAGAGCCGATGCTTCCGTTTTTGTCTGGATTTATTAGATATAACCTACTCTATATACAGGATAAACTACTGAACATCCAACAAACTTCTATTCAGTCCGATCCAAGAATGTAAAAATATTTTCCATTCCAAAAACTTTCTTCTTGCGGCAAAGTTTGAAACTGAGAACATTCTCCGACTTGGCTCTTGAGTATATTTTTGTCTAAATAAAGCCGGATACATTTTTTGTCATCTGCATTTTAATATCGGTTTCAGATACCTGTGAAAATTTAATATATTTCATCTCATTGAGAACTTTATATTCATAAATCAATTATTAATTCGTTGGATTTTCATTTTAAACCTCATAATAGTTTCTTTTTGAGATATGAATACACATGAGTTTCAATGACTCTCAATGTCAGCTGATCGTTTCCAAGATTATTACAAATTTTAAAAAGGTACAAAGGTTTGTGTGGATACATGAGAAACATTCTGTCCATGTTTGATTGCAAAAAGTTTTTATTTTTTACTGGTAAATGCCACAAGTGACACGTGTAGGGTTGGAATGAACAGGATGTGACTATCGGACGACTGGTTTGGGCTGCACCAAAGTCACATCTGCAACAGTAGTTCTATCAGAAGTTGCAGAAGCGTGGTCACCTCAGAGCTAGCTTCCATCACATGACAAACCAAAGGTGTGTGTCACCTCATCCTTAGGGCTCATGCGCACGGCAGGTGCCGGCCCGTATTGTGTCCCACATACGCCGGGTCTGCAATACACAGGCATCGGCCATGTGCAGCCCGCATCACGGATCGCGGACCCATTCACTTCAATGGGTCCACAATCACGGAGATGCGGAACGGAGGCACGGATCGGAACACCACGGAAGCACTACGATGCGCTACTTTTTTGTGGTGCGGACCATCAGATGCAGATCGGCGGCCCCACAGTCAGTGCCAGTGCATTGTGGACCGCAAATTGCAGCACACGTGAGCCCTTATAGTGTCACCTTGTACCTTTTGTACCTGCTTGGATTAACAGCAGCACCCCTACACTGCAAAGAAAAAGGGGGTCAGTCAGCACATCCCAGTGTGCAGGTGCACGCTGCCATGGCTAGAGACACAAAGGACAAAAAATACAATGTACCAGCGCTCTGCAAACCAAATAAAGTACAAAAATACCATAGTAATAGAAATATTCTGTGCTAATGCTACGCTTATTTAGTAAATTTGAGATTCTTGGCAAATATATTTTGTACAAAATTATTTGGGCCCATCTGCCAAATGTCAAGGCGATCTCTGTAAGATGGGAACCTGACACTAAATGATACCTGTTATGTGCCAGGACGGCCACCATAAAAATCAGGGATGCAGCTTCCACATGCATGCTGGGTCTACTCTGCTTTTTATCATTTTTGGTGCCAAAATGGCCTCCATTGAGTCCAGGGAATGCAGGTACCAACATGCATGCTGAGTCCACTCAGCATTAGCACCAGAATATTTTCTATTACTACGGCATTTTTGTACTTGCAGAGTGCTGGTACACTGTGTTTATTAGCACCCCTACACTAACACCCTACATACAGATATATGAACCTATTCTCTAGGGGTTCTCCGGGGCTTTACCTTTATTATTTTAGTTAGGGAGCATTCACACAATTCTGTGCTTTTACATCTGTGCAGCCACAAAGTAAAAGATACGACATGTCCTATACTTCACCGCAACCCGTTGGAGTCATTGGATCTGCAATGTGATATGGCATGCACCCAACCGGTATCCAAGGTTTTGCGCATTCGCAGACCGCAAAAAACACTTAAATGGGGTCCTCTCACTTCAGTAAGTGGCATTTATCATGTAGAGAAATTATATATATGTATTGTTATTATCCATATTCCTTCCTTTGCTGGCTAGATTCATTTTTCCATTGCATTATACACTGCTCGGGGACATTAATTAATGCTGGGGCCCCCTATGGGGGACATTATTAATGCTGGGGAGCACTATGGGGGACATTATTAATGCTGGGGCCACTATAGGGATATAATTAATGCTGCGGGCCACTATAGGGACATTATTAATGCTGGGGCCCCCTATAGGGGACATTATTAATGCTGGGGAGCACTATGGGGGATATTATTAATGGGGGCCACTATAGGGACAATTATTAATGCTGGGGCCCCTAAGGGGCATATTATTAATCCTGGGCCCCCTATGGGGACATTATTAATGCTGGGGCCCCCTATGGGAATTATTAATGCTGGGGCCCCTATGGGGGACATTATAATCCTGGGGCCCCCTATGGGGGACATTATTCTGCTGGGGGCACTATGGGGGATATTATTATGCTGGGGGACACTATGGGGGACATTATTAATGCTGGCCCCTAAGCGGGATATTATTAATGCTGGGGCCCCTATAGGGGGATATTATTATGCTGGGCCCCTAATGGGGGACATTATTAATGCTCATGCTAGAGATTAATTATGGGGGACATTATTAATATGACATTATTATTGTTATTAATGGGGAGCCATATGCTTCCTTCACTTATGCTGCTGGGGGCCACTAGACTTCATTGCTTTCCATTGCATTATTATTGAACTGCTGGAGGCCACGGGGACATTATTAATGCTGGGGCCCCCTATGGGGGACATTATTAATGCTGACATTATTAATGCTGGGAGCACCTAATGGGGAGGGAGACACTATATTAATGCTGGGGAGCACTATGGGGATATAATGCTGAGAGCTGCCGGAAGCCACTATGGGGGACATTATTAATTATGGTGGGCCCACCTATTAAGGGCACTATGGGGGACATTATTAATGCTGGGGGAGCACTATGGACATTATTAATACTGGGGGCCACTATGGGAGACATTTATTAATGCTGGGAGGCACTATTAATGCTATTAATGCTGGGAGGGGGCCACTATGGGACATTATTAATGCTGGGGATATTCTAAGGCGCATATTAATGCTGGGGAGCACTATGGGGACATTATTAATGCTGGGGAGCACTATGGGGGATATTATTAACGCTGGGGAGCACTATGGGGACATTATTAATGCTGGTGGCACTATGGGGGGCATTATTAATGCTGGAGCACTAAGGGCATTATATTATTAATGCTGGGGGCCTTGGGGGACATTATAATGCTGGGGGACACATATTAATGCTGGGGAGCACTATGGCTATTATTAATGCTGGGGGATGGGATATTTTATGTGGGGACTATGGGGGACATTATTAATGCTGGGGAGCACTATGGGGGACATTATTAATGCTGGGGGGCACTATGGGAACCCAGTATGGGAGGATGGCACTAGGATATTATGCTGGGCGCACTATGGGCTAATTAATGGGGGATAATATATTAATGCTGGGGCCCCCTATGGGGGACATTATTAATGCTGGGGGAGCACTATGGGGGACATTATTAATGCTGGGGAGCATATGGGGGGACATTATTAATGCTGGGGACAGTATGGGTATTATTAATGCTGGGGAGCACTATGGGGACATTTTTATGGGGAGCACTATAGGGGACATATTAATGCTGGGGGCCACTATGGGGGACATTAATAATCTGGGGGCACTATGGGGATATTATAATGCTGGGGCCACTATGGGGGATATTATTAATGCTGGGCACCACTATGGGGCCATTATTAATGCTGGGGGGGCACTATGGGCATATTATTAATGCTGGGGGCACTATGGGGATATTATTCTGCTGGGAGCACTATGGGGGGTATTATTAATGCTGGGGAGCACTATGGGGACTTATTAATGCCGGGGGTTACTATGGGGGACATTATTAATGCTGGGGAGCACTATGGGGGACATTAATTATGCTGGGGAGCAGTATGGGGGACATTATTAATGCTGGGGAAGCTCTATGGATGCTGGGGAGCGCTATGGGGACTTTTAAGTCTGGGAAGCACCTATGGGGGACATTATTAATGCTGGGGGCCACATGGGGGACATAATAATTTCTGGGAGCACTATGTGGGAATTATAATGCTGGGGGCACTTATTATTTGGGGTATTATTAATGCTGGGGAGCACTATGGGGCATATTATTAATGCTGGGGAGCACTATGGGGATATTTATTAATGCTGGGGAGCACTATGGGGGTATTATTAATGCCTGGGGAGCACTATGGGCATATTATTAATGCTGGGAGCACTATTATTATTAATGCTGGGGAGCACTATGGGGGACATTATAATGCTGGGGGCTATGGGGAGCACACACTAATGGGGACATTATTAATGCTGGGGAGCACTATGGGGGACATTATTAATGCTGGGGAGCACTATGTGGCATTTTTAATGCTGGGTGCACTATGGGATATTTTTAATGCTGGGAGCAGTATGGGGGACATTATTAATGCTGGAAGGCTCTATAGGGGACATTATTAATGCTGGGGGAGTTCTATGGGGACATTATTAATGCTAGGGAACAGTATGGGAGATATTTTAATGATGGGGGCACTATGGGGATATTATTTTTGCTGGGCGCCACTATGGGCATTATTAATGCTGGGGAGCATTATGGGGCCATTATTAATGCTGGGCCCCTATGGGGGACATTATTAATGCTGGGGAGCACTATGGGGACATTATTAATGCTGCCCCCCATGGGGACATTATTATGCAGGGAGCACTATGGGGGACATTATTAATGCTGGGGAGCACTATGGGGGACATTCTTAATTATGGGGGGCACTATGGGGACATTATTAATGCTGGGGAGCACTATGGGGGACATTATTAATGCTGGGGAGCACTATGGGGGACATTCTTAATTATGGGGGCACTCATTATTAATGCTGGGGGAACACTATGGGGGACATTATTAATGCTGGTGAGCTGTATGGGGGACATTATTAATGCTGGGGAGCACTATGGGAACATTATTAATGCTGGGGAGAACTATGGGGACATTATAATGCTACGGCACAACATAGGGGATATTTTTATGATGGGGGCACTATAGGGGATATTATTATTGCTGGGCCACTATGGGGCATTATTAATTCTGTGGAGCATATGCGGGACATATTAATGCTGGGGGCACTATGGGGATATTATTAATGCAGGGGAGCACTATGGGGTACATTATTAATGCTGGGGGCACTATGGGGGACATTATTAATGCTGGGGAGCACTATGTGGGTATTATTAATGCAGGGGAGCATTATGGGGACATTATTAATGCTGGGGGCACTATACGGGACATTATTAATGCTGGGAAGCACTATGGGGGACATTACTAATGCTGGAGCCACTATGGGGATATTATTAATGCTGGGCGCCACTATGGGGCCATTTTAATGCTGGGGAGCACTATGTGGGCATTATTAATGCTGGGAAACTGCTGGGATATTTTTTAATGATGGGGGCACTATGGGGATATTATTTATGCTGGGCGCCACTATGGGGCATTATTAATGCTGCATTATGGGGCCATTATTAATGCTTGGGCCCCCTATGGAGGACTTATTAATGCTGGGGGCACTATGGGGACATTATTAATGCTGGGGAGCACTATGGGGATATTATTAATGCTGGGAGCACTATGGGGGACATTTTTAATGCGGGGAGCCATATGGGGATATTAATTATGGTGGGCACTATGGGGGACATTATTAATGCTCGGAAGCACTATGGGGGAATTTTTAATATGGGGGGCACTATGGGGGATTATTATTTTGCTGGGGGCCGCCACTATGGGCCATTATTAATGCAGGGGGGCACTATGGGGGACATTATTAATGTTGGGGCCCTATGGGGGACATTATTAGTGCTGGAAGCACTATGGGGGACATTATTAATTATGGGGCACTATGGGGGAATTATTAATGCTGGGGAGGCACTATGGGGGACATTTTAATGCTGGGGAGCACATGGGGGACATTATTAATGCTGGGGAGCACTATGGGGGACATTCTTAATTATGGGGGGCACATGGGACATATTAACTGGGGAACACTATGGGGACATTATTAATGCTGGTGACTCTATGGGGGACATTATTAATGCTGGGGAGCACTATGGGGAACATTATTAATGCTGGGAGAACTATTGGGCATATTAATGCTACGGAACAACATGGGGGATATTTTTAGATGATGGGGGGCCCACTATAGGGATATTATTATTGCTGGGCGCCACTTATGGGGTCATTATTAATTCTGTGGAGCATTATGCGGGACATTATTAATGCTGGGGAGCACTATTGGGATATTATTAATGCAGGGGAGCAGTATGGGGTACATTATTAATGCTGTGGAGCACTATGGGGACATTATTAATGCTGGGGAGCACTATGTGGGATATTATTAATGCAGGGGAGCAGTATGGGGTACATTATTAATGGCTGGGAGCACTATACGGGACAATTATTAATGCTGGGAGCCACTAGGGACATTACTAATGCTGGAGGCCACTATGGGGTATTATTAATGCTGGGCGCCACTATGGCGGCCATTTTAATGCTGGGGAGCAGTATGGGAACATTATTAATGCTGGGGAGCTCTATGGGGACATTATTAATGCTAGGGAACTGCATGGGAGATATTTTTAATGATGGGGGGCACTATGGGGGATATTATTTATGCTGGGCGCCACTATGGGGCCATTATTAATGCTGGGGGCATTATGGGGCCATTATTAATGCTTGGGCCCCTATGGGCGGACATTTTTAATGCTGCGGGAGCACTATGGGGGACATTATTTAATGCTGGGGAGCACTATGCGGGGATATTATTAATGCTGGGGAGCACTATGGGGGGACATTATTAATGCAGGGGAAGCACTATGGGGACATTATAATGCTGGGAAGCCTATGGGGACATTATTATATGGTGGGCACTATGGGGGACATTATTAATGCTCGGAAGCACTATGGGGGACATTATTAATTATGGTGGGCACTATGGGGGACATTATTAGTGCTGGGAAGCACTATGGGGACATTCTGAATTGTGGGGGGCACTATGGGACATTATTAATGTTGGGGCCCCATGGGGGACATTATTAATGCAGGGGAGCACTATGGGGGACATTATTAATGTTGGGGCCCCATGGGGGACATTATTAGTGCTGGGAAGCACTATGGGGCATTCTTAATTATGGGGGGCACTATGGGGGACATTATTAATGTTGGGGCCCCCATAGGGGACATATAAATGCAGGGGAGCACTATGGGGGACATTATTAGTGCTGGGAAACACTATGGGACATTCTTAATGATGGGGGCACTATGGGGGACATTATTAATGCTGGGAAGCACTTGGAGGACTTATTAATTATGGTGGGCACTATGGGGGACATTATTAATGCTGGGGAGCACTATGGGGGACATTATTAATGCTGGGGGCCACTATGGGGCCATTATTAATGCTGGGGCTACTAGATGCAGCTCGGGAAGGAATGATGTTACTTACATGGACTGGGTGTTGGATGAGGCTGAAGGGAGAGAGTGATGTTTTGTACATGGGACTGTATGTTGGAGGGGCAGGTGAGAGGGTGTGATGTTATTTATATTGGACTGGGGCTAATTATTTACAGGGGCTACTAAAGGGAGCATTATAAGTTCTGTGGACACTGAAAGGGGGTTATTATAACTACAGGGGGCTACTTGGGACTCTTTGGGGCATTATTAATACTGGAGGGCTCTTCTACGTATGTGCTGTTGAGGTGGACATAAACCTGTCCTTTCTGGAATTCAGTCAGTCATTCCGAATTGTTTTGAACACGGGTGCGCACAATAATTAAGGACAAAACACAGACTTATGATTCCAGTATTAAGTCCTTTGGCCGTGCTTCTGTGGCAAAATCATTACAGCCTCTGGGCTTTTCCTTTATTAACACACGTACTTATTCGACACAAAAAGGGAAAGGGGGCGTAAGCATGCAAATAGCAAACAATATCATTCTTGATTGGATAGAAGTTGCATTCCATTCTACGTCACTAGCTTGGAAAAGTCATATTGATAAGAGTACGGGGGCCATCTTGGACTAGTTAAATATATACATATATTATACGCAAGCTTTATAAAAGTTACAAAGTATAAAAATATAATATAAAAAGTATATATAAATATACACACATTCCTTTGTGACACACCGCACCGCAGCATCTTGGACACAATACTAGGATATAGACATTCTATACAGCTGCATAAGCATTTACAAAGCTGAGATATATATATGTATATGTATAGCATTAAATACATGTATATACAAATGACATAACACTGTGAGGGGAAAATTCAGTATTTCTACCGGTCTACCTTCACAGTTCTACTTATGGTGGCATTCTAGGGGAGCATTATCACTGTTGAGGGCACTGGAGGGGGTTATATTACTAATGAGGGCACTCTAGGAGGGAATTACTATGTGTGGTAGGATTTTGAGGAGCACTATTACTATGGGGGGATTATCTGTATGGTTCTGTAATGCAGTCTAGTATTTGGAGACATTGGGGAGCACAACGGGCACAGTATTGGGGGTAGCAGCAGGATAACAGTTGTGGGACTCCAGGTTGGGGGATGATGACAGAAAAGTGATGAACCTAAGATGTCTGTGTGTCACACTCTGCAGAGACGAGACACGGCTTAAAAAAAATTGTCTCTTCCTAATGGAGAAGATGATGAAACAGAACATCTACATCATAGGAGACATGAACTGTGAGGCACCTGTATGTTAGTGCTAGAGTATCCAGGGGCGAGGGGGGGCGGAGCTTAGAGAATTAGGCCATACGCATTGAGGCTTGGGCCCCCGGATCTTTTGAGACCCTAGCAAGGTGCCCCAAGGTGAATAAAAAGTGAGCATATTTCTCCCTTCACTGCTCCCAAAAATAGCTGCGTGGGTGTGCTTGGCTATTGTGGTCCCATGACAGGGAATGGAGAGGACTCCAAGGATGTGAGGCCCGCACCTCCATTCACCACTGTGCTCTTTTCACACGTCCAATAACAGTGAATGTAGAAAGGCCCAAATGCGCAGCTTGCTTATTATTCACATCAGGTTCCCATTCTTGAGATAGGAGCAGATCCTTGAGGCGGAAACCACACCTAAGGGACATTTGTGGCATGTCCTATTGCTGTGCCCTGAATACACAGGTGGGACAACCCCTTTAATGTCTTGGTTAGTTCTTTGAAGCCACATAAAACATTGGGCATCTTTTTTTCCTGTAGGACTTTCTCCCAGATGTGTAGAAGATGTTCTGCCTGTTCTGCCAAGAGTCTACGAGCTCTTTCATCAATGGGACGATCTGAGAAGTACAGAAGGAGTGAAATAGGGTTAAAATTGTGGTGGTTAGGACCAGTTTTCTTCATTCATACCTGGCCCTGAGGTCTTGAGGGAGCGTGCTTGGCACAGTAAAGGGATGGAGATTGCTCATCTGCCTGGTGATCTCCACTCCTTTATTGTGCTGAATATGCTCCCATGAGACTTCAGGGTCAGACGTGATTATGCTTTCACAGCCTGGTCTGTCAGTCTTACCACTGGGGGTGTGGCATAAAGAGGAGTGGGCGGAGCCTTGGAGAACAGCAGGGCTCCACGACACCACCCTCGTTGCTCCTAGAGGTTTATTTGCGTGTTACAAAAGTGCAATTTGGGAACAAAGGCTGATGAGACCAAGACCATCATTGTCATCGATCAAGGGCTCATGTCTCAGGTGACACGGTTTTAGGTCCATGTTTCTAATGACAGAAGGTCATTTAATGTAAGTCACTGCATCTGGTGTGCACCCCGCATCATCATACATTAGGCACTGATGAAGACCATACATGCATGGGTTCTGAGGGAACTCAGTGGCTGGGATGGGGCATCTTAAAGAGCCAGCACGCACCCCCTGTTTTTCATCCAAAGGATGGCAAACCTTGGGTACTAAAGGCACCTTCCCATGTGGGATGGTGCCTAAACAACAGGTTTATCTAGATTTCTAGTTCCTGTCCAATTTCTGACTCTAATTCTCCACTACCAGACCTGACCCATGCTTGATTACTGTATTGATCCTTCATTACCTGCCTTGACTACGTTTTTGCCTGATCCCTCAGTGCTCCTCACTCGTGACTGCCATGAATCAGCAGTCACTTGGACAGAGACTACTCTAAGAGGTAGACGCCTGGTAGTTCCCCTGCAGCGAATTCCAGATCCCTAAATAGAGGTTAATGGGTGAAAACCAGAGAACCTCCCGGATAACGCCCTTAGGATTAGCCCAAAGTCAAATGTATTTGTTGGTGCAGTGCTTTCACACCGACTGCCGTAACAATTGCGCAGCCTTCACTAATCTGTAATAAGATTACACCACCTGCACTAATCTGTAATAACATTTCACGACCCCCGTAACACCATCCTCCCGGCACCTGATATAAATGTGCTCTCGACTGTTTCCTCCTTCTACTTCAGCTTGAAATCTTTGATCATTTTTTATTCTGGAGACACCTCGGAAACCAAGCTGCCATGTCACGTTCTGATGATATAGAAGTTTCGGTGCTGCATGAATGATGACTCCCATTTGTCACTGTCATCTTAGTCAAATTCTTTCCTTCTCGGATGTAATTTAGATCACAGCGGGAGCCGACAACGGAACCAGCGCCGGAGCAGACCGCACTCGACTGGATCCCTAAAAAGAATCATTTGTTGCTCTTGTGATTTTCTACCAAGACTTTAATCATAAAATAAGAGTGTAATCCATAAAGATGATAAATAGGTCGGCACTCAGGCGCCATTCTAGAGCCTCCCCTCCCCCATAGAAGACACAGGCCAGGATTCTACATGACATCCAATTAGAATATCCCTGGGCTGCTATCGAGAAATGCTAAATTCATACAACAAAGGAAGCAAAAAAGATTACACTGAAGACGGTAGACAACATGAACAGAGGAGGTCCATCCAGAACTGGTCATCAGAGGGGACGTTCAGAATTTACCCATTAGTAACATTTATCCCCTACCCACAGATGAGGTCAGAAGTGTCTGACTGCCGAGACCCCACAAGTAATGAGAACCTGTTCAGCAAAAACGCTTCCGTTACTGATAATACAACCACACGTTATGAACAGATCCGGATGTATTATCTGTAACATTGCTAAGATACATCCGTCATGAACTCCACTGAAAGTCAATGGGGGACGGATCCGTTTTCTATTGTGTCAGATTGTGTCAGAGAAAAGGGATCCGTCCCCATTGACTTGCATTGTGGGTTATGACTGATCGGTCTTCCTCTGGATCCCAGGACGGAAAGCAAATTACAACATGCTGCAGTTTGCTCTTCAGTAGGGGAACACAAACAAAACGGAATACATTTTGGAGCGTCCGTTCTGTTCAGTTCAGTTTTGTCCCCATTGACAATGAATTGGGACAAAACTGAAGCGTTTTAAACGCAAGTGTGAAAGTAGCCTTACCCTGTGGAAAGTGCCTGAGCAATAGGTTCTAGTCCACTAGTGTCACGCTACACTGTGGGAGGGAAACACCAAATCGAGCACACACCGAAACACTACAGTGAGCAGAAGTCCGGTTCAGCAGGTAAGAAGCCGGTGGCAAGGAATACCACTGGACCAAGTACACCGGAAATACCAGGAACCAAATCCAGAGGGCAGAACAAACACCAAAGACTGGAACCCAGGCACATGTACTGGAACCCGAACACCTAACAGGACACAGTTCACACAACACACCCAGGAACCAGCTCACAGTATCGCTGTTCCCCCTCCGGGGAACCCTGGAGCCCTCTCACTGAAGGCACATGCATACAGGGAATGTCAGAAGACACATGGCAGTCACAGACCAAACACCCACCCGGAACATAAACCACACACCACATAACTGGGATAAGGGAAGGGGATGAGAGGACCTCGGGAAGACCACAATGACATATTAGTAGGGCCACAAGGACTGGGCAGATGGAATCCCAGGAAAGGTGCATAGCTCCAGCACCAACGGAGGCAGGAGCACAACTAACCCACCAGGCCAGCGACCACTGAATACAAGCACCTAGTGACCACACCCAGGTCAGTGTGTTAACCCCATGAGAACCAGACAGGGAAGGAGGGAAGTATACAACAAGAAGGGAACATACCAGCAACCAAAACTACACGTTGCCCCTGGCAACTAACAACCACAGCATACCACCGCAGCCAGAATGCCAGGACACAAACATGAGCGACATGGAAACCGTGTCACGGAGAACAACCGAGACCGTGACACCACCAATTTACACATTGCCCCTGGCAACCAGCATACAACCACATCCAGTATACCAGGGCACAAACATGAGCAACCATAAACACGTGTCACGGTAACCACACGGTACGTGACAGCTAGTGTCTTGCAAATGTGTGTTGTTTCTACGTTTTTCTGCCATGTACTGACTTCTGTCTGTATCCTGGTTTTTACCCTTCACTATCTTCTTAGGCCTGTTTCTGACTATGGTATCTCTTGGTGCTCAGCATTGGTGTCTCCTGACCCTGTGGATAAGCCGCCACTTAAACAGAAACTACTGCAAGAGGCAACTGCCTGTGGTTTCCCTGATCCCAGATCTCTGTACAAGGGTTACATGGTAAAGGTCAGGGGGTCCTTAGGAGTAGGCCCAAGCCAAATCTGCTCACATGATACAGCGGGTCCATATCCTCTTCTGCCTGTCTGTATCCACCACTAGAGGAAGCTCACTGCAATTAGCACTATAATTGTATTAGCCGGAGCTCCCCCTAGTGGTGGTGCCAGGCTGTGGCCCTACAAAGATATATTAGAAAATTAATTAGTTTAGAAGTCTGGACCTTTGTAATTAAGAAAATAACTAAGACTAAGGTATTTTTAAAATATAATTTCCTATGTTTACCGGATGTCACTTACGGATCAAGCAGGGCGATGAATAATACATGTGGCGAGGGACGGCAGATAAATGAACTGGATGCCTTGGTGAAATCTGAATTGATGATATGAGGCGATCCTTTACTATTAGTCATTCCTCCAGAAAACACTTTTATCAGTGGAGAGCTGCCGCTCAAGAGCTCCTTGTGTAAAGTGCATGTAATAACGCCATACTCAGTCCAAATCCCCGTACTCTCCGGTCGCGCTGAGAGCTGTTTGATAGTCATTTTGTAAAAGTTTTGGCTATGCCATTTTGAGTGACATGTTAAACTAAAGATGATCCCCAGAGTGATTAGGACACATTTTATTCGTGTCAGGTGAGTCGTGAACTAGGAGAGAGGTAACGGATTTACTATTTAAGGGAGAATAGTGACATTTAGACTACAATCCGTGGTGTACATACAGAAGTAAGGGCCCCATAGCAAGGATCAGACCGGGCCCCCCACACAGGACAGAAGGGTTTCTGCCTAAACCCTTTTCAGTGACCCTTGGGCCATTTCCCCACGGCCTCATTTCCTAAAAGTTGTTCCTTTAGAGGGGAGAGACCTGACCAAGTTTTCACCTCCAGTAGAAGAGGAGATGATCCCAACTAAGACTGGGCCCCCTCTAGTGCTGGGCCCCTTAGCAGTCACATGGTCTGCCGCTATGGTAGTTACGTCCCTGCTGGGAATGATGAGCAGTCCTTCATGTAAGTGTCCATCTTCAATCCAGGAACAATGGACATCACTGGTTATGAGTAACCTGATGCCTCAGGACCTCAGTGCAAAATCTGTGGTAGAGTCCATGTGCCATTTATAATACTGGGGACCTATTATGTGGCAAAGGGGTGTTTGGGCCCCCTGTAGCTCTAGGGTACAGGTGTAAGTGAATGCTTCTGCACACCGGCCATGGCTGCAGCCTCCCCATTCCCAATGAATAAGTCTATGGGTGCTGCCAAATCCTAACCATTTTCTTCATGGGCAAGTGGTTATCCAAGATTGTATAAGGTTATAAGAAGCCTCTGGAAGAGGCCAGAAGCAGACTCCAGTCAGACTATTCTCACATTGAGGATTGGTCCTATGTTTGACATAAGAGCTACAAAAATCTCCATTTTGTGCACCAACTCTATATATATTGCTTCATTTACCTTTGGAGGGCAATCAAGTATCCTCTGACTGATAGATGTGCAACAAGCCCCTGAGGAGTTGGAACAGAGCATGGAAGTGGTAGTGGCCCCGATGATGATGTTGTGTCATGGTGTACTCCACTCGACCATCGCTTCCTGGGGACTGGTGCAGATGGTGGAAGGAATCAGGCTTTCTCTCCACAGATGATGAGGTATGGTGGCAGATGATGGCACTCTGAGCATACTAGCCGGCAAAAGTCTCTCTCTCCTGATTCTCTTGCTAACAGCAATACTGGCTGGCTATAGGTATCCACTTGTGAAATGCAGACTTGTAAGTGTGCCTGTCCCGAACTGTGGAGATGGGTGTCTTAACATGTATCCCCTAACCTGCAGTGGAGTCTGTATATCTGTAGTTCTGCTCACTCTGTTGAATGTAAACACTGTAGCTTCCAGAAATTCTCTGGCCTGGAACCCTGCAGTTTCCCTGGACTAATAGTCCTCAGAGACGAGCAGGATCTGTAGTCCAAAAGACCCTTGGAGTGGAACAGATGGACATACTTCCTCACTCAAGGCTTGCCTAGCTAAATCTCCTTTCTGACAGGAACCAGCCAGCTCCTATGTAGTGGGGGAGGGGGATGATGGAGTGGATAGCTGACCATACTCTATCTGTTAGTGTGCATGGCACATCAAAAACATTACAGACATTACATTATAAACTCAAACTTTGTAGATAGCCCAAGGTTTTTCTTTATAGAGGCATCCTGCAAAAAAGCATGCTGCACAACATACTTTCATTACAATAGGAGTCAGTAGTGACATATATCACAGTATGACTACATCGAAGACTTCTGTTGGAGGTGTACTTTAATCATACTATATATCTGAAGGCTAACATGTCATATGTACCTAAGATTGAGAATTTACTTACATTGATACACTGTGAGAAGCCCATCAACTGTCTTGGAGGGAAGTGCAGCCTCTGAGTGTGAGCCTTATAGAAAACAGGCATCTTGAAAGCTGTGAGGAGTTGGGCAGTAATTTATCCTTCAGTGGCTCAGACGATAAAGGTATGTAGGTTACTTTATCCTGCTCTTCCTTAGGCAATAGAGTAGCTAGAGGTTTGAGCCAGGCTTTGTTTTAAAGCAATCTAAGCTTTAAAACAAGACCAGGGTCATGGTCCTAGCCACCATAAAGTCAGAGATAGAGTTATTTGGCAACCAGGTTATGATGGATATGTGCAAATAATACCTGCAGATTTCATTCCCAACCTGGTTTCTGAAGGTTCTACAATATTTCTAGCTTTATGCTGTCTAGCACCGCAATCCTGGTCTTGTAAAGCTTTGATTGTCTACTTTAAGACATATCTGTAGCTGCTATACATAATAGATACAGCAGGGTACAGCAGTACCCTCACCCCTTCACCTGTAGATGGTCCTAGCTAGAGATGAGCAAATCATCCAAAATTTGCTTCGCCGAATGTTCATCGAATTTTTCAAAAAGATTCGTACTTCTAACGAATCTAGTCGGCCAAATCATACATTATTATGTGGTGTTTTACGAACATTCGTGCACTAATAACAAACGTACAGTTGTTGAAGGTATGTATCTTATGTGAACATGTATGCATGAGTGTAGAAATTACGTACGAATCCTCAGCGTACTATTGTCTAGCGATTGCATAATATGCACGCACAATTCTAGGCTTTGCTGGAGCGGAATGGTTGAGCAGGAGGAACGCTCTGAGTCTGACCCCTGGCTACATATGGATACTGTATCAGCAGATGACAGCAGATCATCCGGCTGAGACTGAGATGAGTGTGCCATCCACTCCGCTACCTCATCCACTTTCTCCTACACTACAATTTTGCGCCTTGGAGGGTTAGCCTGGTGGAACACCGGCCAAGGATTGCGAATACTACTAGTAGGAGCTCCGGCTACAGGTCCTTTGGCACTGCTGCCCTGTGCCACCTTCTCCTTTTTTTGGAGCTCGAGTTCTGGCTGGAAACCTTTTGCTTTTCCATGCCAGACATTTTCACTTGACTGTGGCCCTGCAGCTGGTCTTTGTCTCTCTCCCTGTCTCTCTCCCTATCTCTCTCCCTCTCTCCCTGTCTCTCTCCCTCTCTCTCTCCCTATCTCTCTCCCTGTCTCTCTCCCTGTCTCTCTCCCTATCTCTCTTCCTGTCTCTCTCCCTATCTCTCTCCCTGTCTCTCTCCCTCTCTCTCTCTCGCTGTCTCTCTCCCTGTCTCTCTCCCTCTCTCCCTGTCTCTCTCCCTGCCTGATTACTAGCCCTGCACGTGCCCTACACTTGCCCTGCATTATCCCTGATGTGTAATATGGATTCCCAGAACAATTACACCCTAATTTTAAAAACACAGGTCTCAGTATCTCAGAACTTCACACTCAGTGCTTCTGCTTGTCTCAGCAGTCGCAGCAGAAGTGATGCGTCACTGGTTTACCGAGCCTGAGCCAATCAGAGCAAGCCCTGCCCACTAGGTCAGGTGACCGCTTTCTTCCCGGGCTTTTTGCCGCACGAATAATGAACTTACAGTAAAAGTTCGTTAATTAACAGAATTTGTACGCATCAGCGTATAAAGTAACTTATACGTAGCATTAGCGTACAATTTATCCGACAAGTACGTAGCGAATGCATAGAAAGCTTTAATCTAACGAAGTGAATCTAAAAAAAAACGGATTCAGTTCGGAGTGGAAAATTTTTAAGATCCGATACAAATCTACGAAGCAGCGAATAGATATGCTCATCTCTAGTCTTAGCCAGTGTGGAGGAGGAGGAGCAGTATAACTACTATTCATGATCCCATATGAAGATGACATGGACCTCTGTGCGTGTTATTCCCCTTTCCATCAATCACAGAGCTCACATTTTTTCCAGTAAAGTAGTGAGAAGATGAGTGCTTGTCATCTTATCACAATTTGTGCCTAATTAGGCCATTTATTGATGCCACAACCTCGACGTTTGCCAGAGTCCTAGTCACGACATCAAATACGTTGCACCAAACGGGAACACCCAAAAGTTTGAGAATTTTTTCTAGTTACACCCCTGACTAATGAGTCGCAGCTCTTGCTCTGTCAGACCATGGACATCCACGTTATATCATCTGATACATGTCTACATTATAAATCACCTGTTCTTGGTAGCTCGGATGATCTCCATGTTAAGGGGTTTTCCGGGATTTTAATATTGATTGATCCTTAGGATAGGTCATCATTATCAGATCAGCGATACTCTGCACTGCCACCGATCAGCTGGTTGAAGAGAAGGCCACGTGTCGTGCCGGCGCTGCGTTCCCTTCATTGTTTACCTGCTCATCATCTACACTACATCGGTGATCAGTGTAATTACAAGCCGTCTCATTCACAACTATGGGACCGTTCCTTCCTATTCAAGTGTATACTACAGAGTGAATGGGACAGCTTGTAATTACACTGATCAACGCTGCGATGTCGACGGCGAGCAGGTAAACAACGAAGGGAAGGCAGCGCTGGCACATCACTCGGCCTTCTCTTCAACCAGCTGACCAGCAGAGGTGCTGGGTTTCGGACCCCCCATTCCCCTTCCTCCTATCTGATATTGATGACCAATAGAGATGAGCGAGCACTAAAATGCTCGGGTGCTCGTTATTCGAGACAAACTTTTCCCGATGCTCGGGTGCTCGTTTCGAGTAAAGAACCCCATTGAAGTCAATGGGAGACTCGAGCATTTTTGCGGGGGACCAAGGCTCTGCCTAGGGAAGGCTGGGTGAAAACATGGAAACCTCAGAAAATGATGGAAACACCACGGAAATGGACAGGAAACAGCAGGGGCAGCATGCATGGATGCCTCTGAGGCTGCCTAATCCCACCATTACCCCAAATTCTCCTACAACAGCCTGGTGGTTACCCTCATGGCAATTGTGCTGACCCAGATCAAGAAAGGCGAGGCAAATACCCATCACATGTTAGGGAAGCACCCAACTAGGTGCAAAGAAAAATTGTTTGGAGAGAGGGCCTGTAGGTGGACCTCCGGAAAAATTGTGGTAAAAGAGTGCCAGTTGGACCACTAAAAAATGTTTTTTGGGTCAGCGTTAGGCAAAGACGACAAGGAGGAGGAGGAGTAGGAGGAGTAGAGAAGAGGAATCGGATACATAAGTAATGTTAATCTTTAGCTGCTTTCCCCCGGAGGAGATTTGAATTCCGGTGAAATCCAGGCTTTGTTCATTTTAATAAGCGTCAGCCTGTCAGCGCTGTCAGTTGACAGGCGTGTACGCTTATCGGTGATGACGCCACCAGCTGCACTGAACACCCGCTCTGACAGCACGCTAGCGGCAGGGCAGGCCAGCACCTCCAAGGCGTACAGCGCCAGTTCAGGCCACGTGTCCAGCTTTGAAACCCAGTAGTTGTATGGAGCAGAGTGATCGCTACGGACGTTGGTATGGTCAGCTAGGTACTCCCTCACCATCTTTCTGTACAGCTCCCCCCTACTCTGCCTAGACTGGGGACAGGTGACAGTGTCTTGCTGGGGTGACATAAAACTGGCAAAGGCCTTGGAGAGCGTTCCCCTGCCAGTGCTGGACAAGCTGCCTGCTCGCCTCCTCTCCCCCGCTACTTGGCCCACAGAACCATGCCCTCTGCCGCTAGCGGCGTCAGATGGGAAGGATTGTTTCAGCTTGTGCACCAGGGCCTGTTGATATCTATTCACTCTCATACTCCTTTCCTCTGCAGGGATGAGAGTGGAAAGGTTCTGCTTGTACCGTGGGTCCAGGAGAGTGAACACCCAGTAATCGGTGTTTGAAAAAATTCTTCTAATGCGAGGGTCACGGGATAGGCAGCCTAACATGAAGTCTGCCATGTGCGCCAGAGTCCCAACACGCAAGAATTCCCTCTCCTCACTGGCCTGACTCTCCATTTCCTCCTCCTCCTCCCTCCTCCTCTTCAGCCCATACACGCTCAAGAGTTAAGGACTGAGCACTGGTACCCTCTACTGTCTCGCCGACATTCTCCTCCTCTTCCTCCTCATCCTCATCCCCCTCCTCCGATACGCGCTGAGAAACAGACCGGAGGGTGCTCTGGCTATCAAGCGACGTATCTTCCTCCACCGTCTCTTGTGACAAGCGCAAAGCATCCGACTTGATGCTGAGCAGTGAGTTTTTCAACAGGCAAAGCAGCGGGATGGTGAGGCTGATAATGGCGGCATCGCCGCTGACCATCTGTGTTGACTCCTCAAAGTTGCTCAACACCTGGCAGATATCAGACATCCACGTCCACTCCTCATTGTAGACTTGAGGAATCTGAGTGACCTGACTACCAGTTCTGGTGGAAGTTGACATCTGGCAGTCTACAATCGCTCTGCGCTGCTGGTAAACTCTGGATAACATGTTTAATGTGGAATTCCATCTCGTGGGCACGTCGCACAACAGTCGGTGAGCGGGCAGTTGTAGGCGGCGCTGCGCTGCCCTGAGAGTGGCAGCATCTGTGGTCGACTTGCGGAAATGCGCACAGATGCGGCGCACCTTGGTGAGCAAATCAGACAGATTGGGGTATGTCTTGAGGAACCGCTGAACTATGAGATTGAACACGTGGGCCAGGCATGGCACATGTGTCAGTCTGCCGAGTTGCAGAGCCGCCACCAGGTTACGCCCGTTGTCACACACAACCATGCCTGGCTTGAGGTTCAGCGGTGCCAGCCACACATCGGTCTGCGCCGTGATGCCCTGTAACAGCTCTTGGGCGGTGTGCCTTTTGTCACCTAAGCTCAGCAGTTTGAGCACCGCCTGCTGGCGCTTACCCACGGCACTGCTGCTGCGCCTAGAGCTACCGACTGAAGGCGCCGTGCCCACGGATGGTAATTCGGTGGAGGAGGAGGGGTCGGAGGAGGAGGAGGCATAGTACGTCTGAGAGACCGTGACCGAGGTAGGCCCCGCAATCCTCGGTGTGGGCAGTACATGAGCGGCCCCAGGGTCATTCTCGGTCCCAGCCTCCACCAAGTTAACCCAATGTGCCGTCAGTGAGATATAGTGTCCCTGCCCGGCAGCACTTGTCCACGTGTCCGTGGTTAGGTGGACCTTCTCAGAAACAGCGTTGGTCAGGGCACGGATGATGTTCTGTGACACGTGCTGGTGTAGGGCTGGGACGGCACATCGGGAAAAATAGTGGCGGCTGGGGACCGAATACCGAGGGGCAGCCACCGCCATGAGATTGCGAAAGGCCTCGGTCTCTACCAGCCTATAGGGCAGCATCTCCAGGCTCAGCAATTTGGAGATGTGGACGTTGAGGGCTTGGGCATGTGGGTGGGTGGAACTGTATTTCCTCTTGCGCTCCAGCGTCTGCTGTAAAGACAGCTGAACGCTGCGCTGGGACACGTTGGTGGACACTGTGGAGGATCGTGGAGGCGAAGGTGTGGTTTTCCGGCGGGAGGCGCTCGTGCCGGGGTCCTGGGCAGGGGGTTGACTAGCAGAGGCAGCGAGTGACCAGGGGTTGACTAGCAGAGGCGAGTGACACAGGGAAGGAGCAGTGGTGTGACCCGCAGGAGGTGTGAACGGCCTTGGTTCCATTGAGTGGGGTGTTTAGCACTCATATGCCTGCGCATGCTGGTGGTGGTTAGGCTAGTAGTGGTGGCACCCCTGCTGATCCTGGTGTGGCACAGGTTGCACACCACAGTCCGTCGGTCATCCTCACTTTCTTTAAAGAACCTCCAGACTTGCGAACATCTAGGCCTCGCCACGGGAGCTTCACTACGTGAAACAGTTGCTGCTGATGCACCAGCTCTGGCCCTGCTTCTCCCTCTGGCCACACCACTGCCTCTTACAACCTGTTCTGGTGCAGCACTCGCCTCCGCCTCAGAAGCACTGTCTTCACTCGGCATATCAACCCAGCTTGGGTCAGTCACCTCGTCATCCTCCGATTCCTCAGTCTGCTCCCCCTCGGAATTCCTCCCCTAACAACAACTTCACCACTGTCTGACAACCGTGTCTCCTCATCGTCCGACACCTCTTTACACACTTCTTCACTAAGTCAACAATGTCATCACCCACAGACTGCGACAGTTGGTAAACTTGGGCATCGGGAAAGAGGTCAGCAGCAACCTGAGAAGTGGTTTGTGACTCTGGGAAGGGTCCAGAAAACAGTTCCTCAGAGTATGCCGGATCGCATTCCAAATTTTCCTGGGAGGGGGCAGACTGGGGGGAAGGAGGTGGAGGTGGAGAAGCCAGAGGAGTGCTCCCTTGGGTAACGTGGGTGGACTGCGTGGAAGACTGACTGGTGGACAAATTACTTGAAGCATTGTCCGCAATCCACGAGATCAGCTGTTTCGCACTGTTGTGGTTTCAACAGTCCTCTACCACGTGTCCCTGTAAGTTGAGACATGAAGCTAGGGAGTGTAGCTCTGCGGCGTTCCCCTGCTCCCTCATCAGCAGGTACTGTCTCACCCTGCCCAGGACCACGGCCTCTGCCCCCTGCAGTAATTAAATGCCCACGCCCTCGTCCTCGCCCTCGACCCTTAGCCCTGGGGTTCAACATTTTCTGTATATAAGTGTATTATATATAAAAATAAAATAATTGGGCCTGCTGTACTGAAACCCACAAACTTGTTCAGTCTGAACAAGAAAATATATAGGTGGATAAGTTAGAGCAAAATTACGTATGTTATTACGTACCGTGCAGTATGGAGCAATTACACTGAAACTATTAGATTAGGCAGACTTGGTCTGCTTAAGTGCAACCCAGACAAATGTCGCACAGAGAGTTTTCTAATGTAGCTGTATCAGTGAGAGCAAAAGACCTTGTTTAATTACGTGACGTACAGAAAGTGTCACCTGGACAGAAAATACGGATTGTAGTGAGTGTACTGAACTGTGACACACAGAAAGGTTCCACACTGCTGTATGAAATTGATTTGTATCACTGAGCTAAAACAATTTAAAAAAAAATTGTTGTATATGGCGATAGCTGCACTACTAGTGCCAGCCAGCCAAGCCAGGAGACAAAAAAAAATGTCTTGTAGCCCTTAGAAGGGCTGTTGGGTTCTTTGTGGGTGATTCCTGCCTAACAGACAACTAAATGCAGGCCCTAACACTGTCCCTGAAAGGCAGCAGCTCTATCCCTAACGACATCCAGACGGCATCTGAGCCGAGCGCCGCGGCCAGTCACTAGTATATTCCAGGGTCACCTGATCAGGCCAGCCAACCCCTGCTATCGACATGTAAGGGCCCCACGTGATGCTGGGTGTACCGCAGAGTCTCCTGGCTTGTGATTGGCTGTGTTTTTAGGCGCCAAAAATGCACGATGCGGAAGTTGCCATTTCCTCGAGCATGGCGAGATACTCGTCCGAGCAGCGAGCACTTACGAGTACCCTAATACTCGAACGAGCACCAAGCTCGGACAGCATGCTCGCTCATCTCTACTAATGACCAATATTAAAATCCCAGAAAACCCCTTTAACCACCTAACTGTTCTGCCCGATAGCTCGTATAGTGTGAAAAGTAACTAACAAGAGGGGGAGGGCTGCTTTACATGCTGATATCTCCTCAATGGTAGCAGCTAGAAACATGCAATGGTCTTGTCTTAAAGCTGACAGTCCAGGCTTTAATACAAGACTAAAGTGACAGCTAAAGTCCAAGAAACAGACGAAATCACTGTTAGAAATCAAGTTGGAAATAATCACAAGTGAAACCTGTTTTTACTTTCATTTTCAGCTGCATTCGCAGCATCCCAATTTCTATCAGTGATATCTTTCTCTGTCCTGAACATATTGCTGTCATTTTGATATTGTCTGAAAGCTTGGAATGTCTGCTTTCAAACAAGACCAGTAGCATTCAGGAGGTAGCAGCATCTAAAGTAGCCCTCCCCCCTCCAGGTAGCTACTTTTCCCACTTTTCCCACTGTTGGTCTCCATTTAGTGGAAGTTATAGTTTTACAGCAGCAGGAGAGCCACCGATTGGGAACTATTCACCTACAGTATACAGATATGTCCTTACTAACCTTTCCTCTTGGTATGACATATGCTGAGATGTGTGGCACAAGATGACTAACTTAAAAAAAAAACATGATTTCCCGATACTCTGCCAGGAGTTGCTCATGCTATATGTGCCTCATGTGGCCACCCAGTGGCTGTTGTGTGCATTGCAGCTGTTCAGGATTTTGCTAGCATGTTGCAATATTGTATTTAACGGGCATCGTGAGAAATTGGGGAGCTAGAAAAACATGCGTAAACTTAAGGAGGAACATATATTATTTAGATTTGGTCATTTCTAAAAATATCCCCCCCCATTACCTACCCTCCAAATGAGAAGTATGGTCTATTATACAGTAGATGGTGCTCAGCTACAGATAGACTGTATCCCTCGGAGGATGCTGCCCTGTCTTGGTCTTCTGTACTGTCTTTGATCCTCAGTCTTCATCATTAATTCAGAGCTGGTCTCACTTCCTGAGACGTCTTTCTGTTTGTCAGGCTAATGTCTGTGCGTCTTATGTTGCGCAGCCCGTATCTCAGTATCCAGCGCTGCTCGCTGACAGTAACTGAAATGTCGTTAGAGCTATCCGATGCCCGAATCTTCCTTTATTTGAAGCTGCCTCCGGTCGGATTATCTTCACAATGTGATATTTGTGTTTGTAACAGATGAAGGAAGCCCACGGGCACCTGTTCTTTTCTGCGCCAGTGTCTCCTGCGTGGAGATTTGTCCCACACTGCATTTCGTGGAATGAATTATTCACAGGCAGGTATTAGGTAGATGGAAGCGTCCGCTCATGTGAGTTTTGACAGCGTTGATTAAAATATCTCATCAAACTATGCAAGTCTGGAAAAATGTGTGTCCAGATCAGGACGACCAGTGCTGGACCTTGGGCTGGAAACGCCTGTGATTTTATGTTCTTATCTGTTGTGACACTTTTCTGGTGGAGTTTCATAAAAAGCAAACTGGAAAGATATATAATTGCAAAGAAAAAGAAATAATATAAGTTAGATAATATAGCAAAAGGCTGAGAAGTCTTGTAATAGTGCCAGCCACAGGTCTTGTAATAGTGCTCACCACTGCTCGGCCAAGCACTATATTCGCTCGAGCATGGTTATGCTCGACACACCGCACCATGCTCGAGTCCCCTCCCCGCACGTTTCATGGCTGCTACACAGCCAATCAGCATGCGTGGAGGTACTGGCATTCACTGTAATGCCGTAGCCATATTGGCTACTAGCATTACAGTGATTGGCTGGCCGGAAGGCGTCATCGGGTGCTATATAGCACCCGGTGACATGTGACCGTCTCAAACCGAGCAGGGAGAGCTGCTGCAAGGAGGGACAGATAGTGTAGGGATAGGATTTGGCTAGGCAGGTTTAGTTTTTCTTTTCAAAAGACCCAAAAGTCCTTTTAAGAACTATTGTTTTATCTGGCTGCAACATCTATTATATTTTTGGCAAAAATTTGCGCAAAATTGCCTGACAATAACACCAACTGCGCTACATCTGCTGTATAACGTTTGTGCATCCTAAATACCTGTGACATCCCGTGTATTTTTTTCTGCCGCTAATCAAGGCAAAATTTCCTGCGCTACATCTGCTGCATAACATTTGTGCATCCTAAATACCTGTGACATTCAGTGTATTTTTTTCTGCCACTAATCAAGGCAAAATTTCCTGCCCTACGTCTGCTGTATAACATTTGAATATCCTAAATACTTGGGCGTCCAAGATGCATCCAGACATCCTCCCCATGCTGTTCCCAAACCATTTCAGTGGTGTTTCCACCATTTTCTGACCTTTCCCTATGAACCAGAGACCCTCCCCTATTCAGAGCAGGGGGTGCCTGGTTTAGTGCTCGGGTTCTCCCATTGACTTCCATTGTGCTTGGGTGCTTTGTAGAGGACTCCAGCATCACCTAGTGTTCGACCCGAGCACTCAAGCACTTTGGTGCTTGATCATCACTACTCACCACCACTGCTCTAGCTTCAGCACACAGTGATAGGCAGATAATAAGTCTTAGTAAGAAAACTAGTTGACAACCATCTTCTAAAAATAATAATATATTAATAAAAGCTGTTAATCCATGGTCAACTAAATTCTGTAAAATCCCTGTGATCCAGAAAGCAATAGTGCTGAATTGCTTCCAGCAAGATAAACTGGTATATTACAAGGCTGCAAGCAGAAGATAAGACTAATCATGTGATTTCCAATAGGAAGGACTCTAGACCCATAGTGTACACTAGGGATGAGCGAACTTTTGAAAAGTTCGGTTCGCTTCGCTTCGGCGAACTTTCTTGAATTTCGGATTCGTACGAACCGAACCTAAAACGAACCCTGCTATAACGGCTGAGTAATTGCTTCTACAATAATGGGAGTCTGATAGGGTAAAGTTTTGTTTACTTGCAGTTGCTATTACAATGAAAAAAGTGGAAAAAATCCGTGACTTCAACAATGGCGACGCAAAATATACACATATTTGAGAACTTACACTAATGCGTACGCTAATGCGAACATTCCCGAACAAATAACGAACATACAGTGTAACGTTGTCAAAGGTGCGCTACTTAACTGAATATGTACACATTAGCATACTCATACACTGCGTCTGCGAACATTCCTACTCAAGTAACGAACATACAGTATAGCGTTGTCAAAGGTACGCTACTTAACTGAATATGTACGCATTAGCGTCACGAACAGGATGAGTCTGAAGTGCCTGTACCGTTAAGGCCACAGCTCAACCATCCCTAAAACAGACTTTAAACTAATAGCCTTTTATCTACAAGGCCAAAGAATTAGTCAGAAAACCTGACAGATGTCTACTGAAAAATGACTTTGACATAGTTGCTGCGGTGCAGACTGCGCAAAACGCTGCGTGCCAGCACCAGAAGAGTTAACAATGCCATTTTCTCAGTAGTGGCGCAGCTTCTTCATGCTGAAGCAAAGAAACCGTCCCCTCAAGAGCGTGAAAACCATGGCACGGCACTGACAAAATGTTGGCGCGCTCAGGCACTTCCAGGGCTGTGGGGGTGACGTCACACATCTTGTTTTTCACAGAAAACCAGGATACAAGGGATTATAGGAGTAATAATCCTTTGTATCCTGGTCTAGTCTGTGAAAAAAGTACAGTTTTGCGTCGCCGTTTTTTTTTTTACCAGATTCGGTATGAATCGGGTTCGTTACGGTTCGGTTCGCTCAAAATAACGGCAACGCAAAATATACGCATATTTGAGAATGTACACTAATGCGTACGCTAATGCGTGTACACATTAGTGAACATTCTCAAATATGTGTATATTTAGGGTATGGAATATGGCATATTCCATACACTAAATATACGCATAGTTGAGAATGTTCGCTAATGTGTACGCATTTTATGAATTCATACGCATTAGCGTACGCATTATCGTACATTCTCAATAAATATGCGTATATTTTGCGTCGCCTTTATTTTAACCAGATTCGTTACGAACTTTCTCAAAATTCGGTTCGGTGACGAACCGAACTTTTGGGAAAGTTCGTAACGAATCTGGTTCGTTACGGTTTGGTTCGCTCATCCCTAGTGTACACCAAAAAAAAAAAAAGGGAGGACCCTATCTAGGTACTGGTTTATTACATATATACACAACAGCCAAAGTAGGCCAAACTTAGACCCAGATAACTAACATATACTAATAAAATATAACTTTTAATGTACTAATATAAAAGTGAGCCGCGACAAAAGAAAAAGTTTAAATCACTGCCCTCTATATACTGTCATGGTGTGTATACAATCATGTCTGAGTGTATCGTACGTCCATGGTGGTATAGGTGTGCACTAAATCCACTACCACCATAGAATGTAGAGGAAGTTAGTGACTGGTTGCTGTCACCAGCACTATGAATCACCCAGTGATCACTATCCTCATTGATCGGTAAATATCTTATTGATTCCTGACATCGCACACATAGACAGAGCAGAAAATAAAACCTAACGCTGCCCCCCAACATGTTTCACCAGTACATCTGGCTTCTTCAGGGGTTTGGGCAGAGATGGAGACCCATGAGACACTTCCAGGTCATCAGACAGATAAGGCATTCCCAGGTCCTCATGGTCAATAAGCATTTTCAGGTCCTTATGCCCATGAGACATTCCCAGCTCCTCAGGGTCAAGATGTATTTTCAGGTCCCCAGGCGCATGTAACACTTCCAGGTCCTCATTCTCTTTCCACGTCCTCAGGCTCTTGTGAGATTTCCAGGTCCTAAAGCTGATGGGACGTATCCAGGTTCTCAAGCTTTCATGTCCTGTTTCCTAGGTCCTCAGGCTCTTACATTTCCAGGTCCTCAGGCTCTTGTTACATTTCCAGGTCCTCAGGCTCTTGTTACATTTCCAGGTCCTCAGGCTCTTGTTACATTTCCAGGTCCTCAGGCTCTTGTTACATTTCCAGGTCCTCAGGCTCATGTTACATTTCCAGGTCCTCAGGCTCTTGTTACATTTCCAGGTCCTCAGGCACATGTTACATTTCCAGGTCCTCAGGCTCATGTTACATTTCCAGGTCCTCAGGCTCATGTTACATTTCCAGGTCCTCAGGCTCATGTGAGATTTCCAGGTCCTAAAGCTAATGGGACGTATCCAGCTTCTCAAGCTTTCATGTCCTGTCCTAGTCCTCGGTCCGGCTTGTTACATTTCCAGGTCCTCAGGCTCTTGTTACATTTCCAGGTCCTCAGGCTCTTGTTACATTTCCAGGTCCTCAGGCTCTTGTTACATTTCCAGGTCCTTCAGGCTCTTGTTACATTCCAGGTCCTCAGGCTCTTGTTACATTTCCAGGTCCTCAGGCTCTTGTTACATTTCCAGGTCCTCAGGCTCTTGTTACATTTCCAGGTCCTCAGGCACATGTTATATTTCCAGGTCCTCAGGCTCTTGTTACATTTCCAGGTCCTCAGGCTCTTGTTACATTTCCAGGTCCTCAGGCTCTTGTTACACTTCCAGGTCCTCAGGCTCATGTTACATTTCCAGGTCCTCAGGCTCATGTTACATTTCCAGGTCCTCAGGCTCATGTTACATTTCCAGGTCCTCAGGCTCATGTGATATTTCCTGGTCATAAGGCCCATGTGACATACAGTACAGTGCCAGGCATTCAGGCTCATGAAGCATTTCCAGGCCCTCAGGACCATAACATAGGTCCAGGTCTTCAGGCCATGACAAATTTCAAGGTCTTCTGGCTTGTGAGGCATTTCCAGGTCCTACGGCCCATGAGGGATTAAAATCAGTGAATGTCTGTATAGTAAATGGACACTCAAGTTCTATAGTGGCAAAAATGTACATGTCTTTGGCTTATAATGGGGGGTCTTGAACAATGAGACAATGAGACCCCTCAATTACTTTCTTATGTTCTGTTTGAGCATATAGAAGGGGTTTTCCAAAGTGGGCAGTCTTTTTGTTAATAGATTATCTTCCTTGAGGCTCTCCAGCTTCTTGAACTGTCTGATAATCTGTAACATCCACGCCATTCTGGATTAAAGGAATTTCACAACATGTGTTCTTGACTTCTTTCTTCACAATCTAAGTCTCCATGCCTTGGGTGGCTCAGATTGTAATTACTGCAGTGAATCATCTCTATGACTGTGATTGTTTGCAATCCTTGACGTCATTAGCAGTGTCCCTTGATTTTGTCATGGGGTGAAAAACCTATAATTTAGTGTTTTTTAGTGAGAATGTCTTCCCCCTGAATTGTAAATTCCCAACCAGAGAAGACAGATTCATTCTCTATGCAGATCGTATCCTATTTCCAGCTGTGATAATACAGGGCAACGACAGGGCAGACGTGCAGTACAGAATCAGCACCTGCAGCTCGCATCAATTTCAGACTTAGAAATGAAGGAGCTTAGACCCCGGCTGCAGCTTCTCTCCAAAATATTTACACTTTGATAAGGCAGATGCCGGTGGAAGGCTCCTCACGGATTGATAATGAAGCCTTAATTACTGGTGTCTTCTCAATGTGTTAATAATTAATTATGGTTTGGGGTAAACAACTGAAGGAAACTTTCATTTGCAAGTCTGGAAGAGATGGAAATGTGAGAAGCGACAAGAAGTTGCAATTTTGGCTAAATCTAGACGTGAAGCCGCCCAGACTGATGTTTTTTTAAAGGGAGCCTGTCACCTCCAAAATCTGTTTCAAAGTAACCATACCATAATCATACCACCATGTAAGATAGGTTCCCCAAAACAGAATTATTTCTTCCCTATGAAATTCTTTAGAACTGTAAGTAAACAGTTATGGATAGAAATCCAAAAGACCAAAGGACAAAGAGATTACAACCTCCCCCTCCAGACATTCCAATTTCCAAATTTTAGAATTAAATTGCTCATCTCTAGTGCAACCTTTCAATCCAAAATTATATTAAGCCCAGGGATATGGACTGGGATATCCACTTCCGCTGTGGAAGAGGCCAGAATATTTCTTTTATCTGGTGATGTCTTGTCCATAGCCCCGGCTGAATCCTGGTAAAGGAAGTAACACTTATGGAAGCTGGATTTTGAGATGATGGGTATCACGTGTCTTGGTTCCTGAGTGCCCCATTGAAATTCAGCAAGGTGACTATATTACAAACTTTCTTCTATGCACGAGATATGTGTAAATATATGTCCTTCTGGGTCCTGGAAAACCCCTTAAAATTGTACAGTGGGGAAAAAAAGTATTTAGTCAGCCACCAATTGTACAAGTTCTCCCACTTATAAAGATGAGGTCGGCCTGTAATTGACATCATAGGTAGACCTCAACTATGAGTTGTCATCAGTATAAAAGACACCTGTCCACAACCTCAAACAGTCACACTCCAAACTCCACTATGGTGAAGACCAAAGAGCTGTCGAAGGACACCAGAAACAAAGACCTGCACCAGGCTGGGAAGACTGAATCTACAATAGGCAAGCAGCTTGGTGTGAAGAAATCAACTGTGGGAGCAATAATACAAGACCACTGATAATCTCCCTCCATCAGGGGCTCCACGCAAGATCTCACCCCGTGGGGTCAAAATGATCACAAGAACCACACGGGGGGACCTAGTGAATGACCTGCAGAAAGCTGGGACCAACGTAACCAAGGCTACCGTCAGTAACACACTACACCGCCAGGGACTCAGATCCTGCAGTGCCAGACGTGTCCCCCTGCTTAAGCCAGTACATATCCGGGACCGTCTAAAGTTTGCTAGAGAGCATTTGGATGTTCCAGAAGAGTATTGGGAGAATGTTATATGGTCAGATAAAACACAAGTAGACGCTCCCCAAATTTGAAGGATACGTTAGTGAGGAGTCATTACCAAGGTAAGACAAGTGCAATCATTCCCGGGCTAAAGGGCCCTAGGTGGGGCTCAGCCCCATGTGGGAAGTGTATTGCGTGTCCCAATCTTGATAGAGCATTTGTTTTTTCGAATCCTGAGAGACCTGATCGTGAGTTCATGATCACATATAACATCTCCTGTGGTACCCCTGGCGTAGTCTATCTAGCTCAGTGCCCTTGCAACATGATTTATGTTGGTATGACCTCAAGGGATTTTAGACGCAGGGTACGGGAGCACGTCCTGGAGATTGAGGCGGCTAGAGATGAGGTGGACACCACCAAACTTAAGTCTATCCCTAGACATTTTAAAGAATATCATGATTGTGACGGCTCGCTGTTCCGCTTTAGGGGTATTGATCGGGTCTTTATTTCCCAGAGAGGTGGAGATTGGCGGAAACTGCTTGCTCAAAAAGAGGTAAGGTGGATCCATGTGCTTAATTGTGTCTCACCCTCCGGCTTGAATGAGGATCTTTCTTTTTCTCCCTTTTTGGGTTAGTTCTCGTGTGCTGCCTGTGATTTGTTGTTATTATATATTTTTTTCTCTTGTTTTCTTTTAATGTTTTTAGCTGGTATATGTTGTCTTAGTATTCTACTATGTTTGTGTTCTATTCTCAGATGCCAGTCAGAACATCGTGGTGGTACATATCCCCTCGGGGGTCCTTATGGCTGAAGAGTTCGACTTTCTGGAGGATTTATGGGGGCATATAGTGGAACGGCTCCGGCTCCAATATTAATTAATTTTTTAAGAACTGGTGGTGTTTTGACTGATATTTCTAGGGTTCTGGTCATAGAGATATATATTTAGTTCTGAGTAGGGACGGTATGGGTTTATGAATTCATGTTTATTTTAATTATTTTTATGGAGCAATACTGGTTTGGTACATAAGTTCTTATGTATGTTATATATTGGGTAGTATTTATTACATTTATAACACATATATATATTTCTCCATTATTAACTGTATTAGATATGAAATTTTAATTCTTGCTATTATTTATTTATTTTTTTTCCCCTTCACCATCACTTGAGCACCCATCACTTGCACTGCATGCGCACTTCACTCGTCTCACCTACACTATTTTGTTTTACGGTCACTGTCATCATATTGATGTAATTTTCAATCATGGTATTTATTTTTATTGCAGAATTTTTTATTGCAGAATTATTGTTGTGACATTGTTTTCTCACTTTCCCTTTTTTCTATTTTGATATGTATGCTCGTTTTATGCTGCACCAACTGTTGTGCCCTATGCACATATTTTGCACAAATCTTAATGTGGTATTTCCTTTTCTCCCTATATAAATATTGGGTTTAGTTTGCCAGATTTGATATATTGTTCCACCTGAATAGGACCGATGCGCTCCAGTTTGGAACGCACGGCCATTTTTAATTAATTTCCTGTGCCGGAGCGAGGTCTATGTGTTCCGCGATGTTTGCGTCCCAGTTTGGAACGCACGGCCATGTTCTTGCCGTGACGTAGTAGATCCAAGCCTCTCTTTCATTTGATTGAGTTTCCGGCTCCTTCGGTTGAACGTCCGGCCGTTTGGACGCATTTGCTGACTAGCGCATACAAGTGGGTATTATACTTAGTAATTAATTATTTTAATAGGTTCCAGCTTTGCAACTAATATATAAGATGAGGAATCAACTTGTGATCCCATCCCCTGGAAGAAGCCTGTTTGGGCGAAACGGCATTGGGAGGAGGACGCCGTCGTGACCGATCCAACGAACCAACCACATTTTGTAACTTTCAGGTTCGGGCAATTTATTGTGTCTTTTGAATCTATGTATGGCATACCTTTACACTTATCGATCAGGCCAGGTGTTTGTTACATCTGTTCCTTTATATCGCTAATAATTAACTTCTGTCTCCTTCACTGATGTTGGACACGTGACTGCCCTACCCTCTTATATTATTATTATTTCTGTATTCCAGTTGGTTGGTTGCGTGTTTTCTGCACGACGACGTCCTTATTTATGTCCTTACTTACTGTTCCATATCACCATTTTCCTATGATCGATTCATTATATTATATTTATGTGGCTGCGTGCTTTTAATTAATAAAGTATTGTTATTTTTGCATTTTGTTGTGTGGGTTGTCCAATTTATAAGTGTTTCAGATAAAACCAAAGTAGAACTGTTTGGTACAAACACAACTCGTCGTGTTTGGAGGAGAGTGAATGCTGAGTTGCATCCAAAGAACACCGTACCTACTGTGAAGCATGGGGGGGCAACATCATGCTTTGGGGCTGTTTCTCTGCAAAGGCACCAGGACGACTGATCTGTGTACATGAAAGAATGAATGGGGCCATGTATCGTGAGATTTAGAATGCAAACCTCCTTCCATCAGCAAGGTGGCATTGAAGATGAAACGTGGGTCTTTCAGCATGACAATGATCCCAAGCACACCGCCAGGGCAGCGAAGGAGTGGCTTCATAAGAAGCATTTCAAGGTCCTGGAGTGGCCTAGCCAGTCTCCAGATCTCAACCTCATAGAAAACCTTTGGAGAGAGTTGAAAGTCCATGTTGCCGAGCGACAGCCCCAAAACATCAGTGCTCTAGAGGAGATCTGCATGGAGGAATGGGCCAACATACCACAACAGTGTGTGCCAACCTTGTGAAGACAGAAAACGTCTGACCTCTGTCATTGCCAACAAAGGAGAGAGAACAAAGTATTGAGAGGAACTTTTCTTATTGACCAAATACTTATTTTCCACCATAATCTGCAAATAAATTCTTTAAAAATCAGACAATGTGATTTTCTGGATTTCTCATGTTGTCTCTCATAGTTGAGGTCTACCTATGATGTCAATTACAGGCCGACCTCATCTGTATAAGTGGGAGAACTTGTACAATTGGTGGCGACTACATACTTTTTTCCCCACTGTAGGTCATATGTATAGCTTTTAGAGTTAGGCATCACCATACCCAGCCAAATGTGATCCTACAAAAACAGGAAGCCCAAGTATAAAGGTGGGACATGTGGCACTATTCAATCCCCTGGATCCATGACCCACAGTAGTGTGTGAATGCTCCATCACTGTCGGCGTCTTTCTAGGAAACACAACCTTGTTGTCTGTGGTTGACAAATGTGCACAGACCTATAGAATGTTATAAAATATCAATTAATATATGGATCTTCATGGACACGTCAGGGGTAAACATGCTCATTCTTTATATGTGACCTCTTGATTCTGAAGCTCAAAAATGGACTGGTCCCTAAGAGGTTAAATAATTAGACCTCATGTTCTTTTTGGTTATTAGGAAAAAAAACTAATTACCTAAATATTTTTTAGTTTCTACCACTTTACCCCCTCATTTTTCCTGCACCAAGTAAAATATGATTCTGAAGTCAAGCAGATAAAATCCACAGACGTCAGCACGAAACCTCCAAGGGTAAATCCTCTGAGTCCATTTTTTTCATAATGGCCAATCAGATAACGGCTGCTGATTATCTGGCTTAGAACACAAATCAATTTCCAGAACGGCGTCTGGCGAACCTCGCACTAAATTATGAACTGCTTCCTTACCACCGGCTTTCTGGCAATGTGAAAACAAAGTCAAAAACTTTTCCTCCGACACCAAACATTTATCACTGTAGCATTTCATCAGAACCCAGATATAACGCCCCTCGGAGTGGGTGATGGGCTGCATGCCCAGTGCCAGATTTTAGATCCACTTCATGGTCTGAATAGTGCTTAAAGTGACTAACTTGGAAATGTATAGACATCGTGCCAGGTGCCTTCTGCTTGAATTATGGCTCCTTGGCTCCCGAGATCTGCTTTCCTTACTTTCTTCTATTCAAAATGGCTGCCAGAGTCTTATACTTAGCGATGGAGCGCCCACTCTACCACCCTCCAATGTCATCTCCATCCTATCTGCGCCTTCCTCTGCTGGCGTCAGCCTGAGTTAAGCCTCTTGCCCTCGTAGATCTGCTGTACTTCATACTAGAGAGCTACAGGCACATGGGCCACAATTTGGTGCCACCACGTAACACATATTTAAAGGGATTCTGTCACCATGATTTTAGTGACAGAGTTTTTCACATCATCACATCGGTCACCTCGATTTGGTTAAATCTATACTTGTCCCTAATACCATATGTCTTGTCATTTTAGAAAAAAATACCTTTTATTCACATGCAAATCGCCTCTATAAGGAGCCCAAGGGGCTGACTCTCCGGCCGTTGCAGCCCAGCCACGCCCATTCTCTTGGAGCTGCTAATTATTCACTCCTTCCTGACGTCATTCTCCTGGTGTGCCGTAATCTCGCGCATGCGCCCTGGATTCATCTGTCCTGGTAGCAGCCTCAGCCAGCAACACGCGAGATTACGGCACACCAGGAGAATGACGTCAGTCCTGAAAGGAGTGAATAATTAGCAGCTCCAAGAGAATGGGCGTGGCTGGGCTGCAACGGCCGGAGAGTCAGCCCCTTGGGCTCCTTATAGAGGCGATTTGCATGTGAATAAAAGGTATTTTTTTCTAAAATGACAAGACATATGGTATTGGGACAAGTATAGATTTAACCAAATCGAGGTGACCGATGTGATGATGTGAAAAACTCTGTCACTTAAATCTTGGTGACAGAATCCCTTTAAGGAGATTCTGAAATGTTTCCTAATGCAGTGTCTCCAACCATCTTTAATCCAATGGCGCATGCAACTTATAGAAATTGGTGACCCTCCAGTCCCAGACTAAAATTTGACTTGGAAATGTATAGACATCATGCCAGGTGCCTTCTGCTTGAATTATGCCACCTTGGCTCTCGAGATCTGGTTTCCTTACTTCTTCTATTCAAAATGGCTGCCAGAGTCTTATACTTAGCGATGGAGCCCCCACTCTACCGCCCTGCAATGGCATCTCCATCCCATCTGTGCCTTCCTCTGCAGGTGTCAGCCTGAGTTAAGACTCTTGCCCTCATAGATCTGCTGTACTTCATACTAGAAAGCTACAGGCACATGGGCCACAATTTGGTGCCACCACGTAACACATATATAAGGAGATTCCGAAATGTTTCCTAATGCAGTGTCTCCAACCATCTTTAATCCAATGGAGCATGCCTCTTATGGAAAGTGGTGCATATGAGGGTACAGTATGGATAAATCTGGTGGTTTGGGTAGGGGTTGAATTCTTCTTTACATGCCAAGCAAGTTTTCCATTGCCCATATGTTTGCATGTAGCCACCTATCATCATTTCACTCTAGCTTTGAGTCTTCTTGACGTGGTACATCTCAAAGTTTGATATTGACTTGCTCGAGGAGCCTGCCTTCTAATCATTATGATTCCTGTCAGAGGTTCAGCACCTCGGACAGCG